>QANU01025232.1:17503-43263 GCA_003254905.1 Nissolia schottii | reverse complement strand
TAATGCATGTCACTCACTTGAGCTAGATTTTTCAGATTATTATTATCATCTTCATTTCGGTTACTGCTCTCCGTTTTACCTGTCAATCAATTTTCTCCACTAAATGCATTTAATTATTTCTTGCTCCTAATCTCAAATTTTCAAACATCATTATATATAATTATTTTCAAACGAAGGAGGCCGATGTGGCATGTACTAAATGAAAATATAGTATCGTACATATATAGTTATATTACGTATCGTCAATATTTGTAATAGAAGTTAGTGTATCCTTTAGGTGAAAACTTATATCATAATTAAGAGAGGTGAGGCTGATTTTTTAACAACATAGGCCGCTACTAAATGTTAAAACGAAATCACGTCACATATAGGATCACCTCTAATCTATCTTATTCAATTGTGTAATTGGGTATTGGAAGCAAACAATTATATATGTGGTTAATTTCAAACGTTGATTGACATTAATCCAAAAGCCCAATTCCTAATTTGGGCCATGATCAAAGCATTAGTCCAAGTTTTTTGTTAATCAGTTAGATGTGCTTGCTCAAGTCATTCTTGCATTCTCCGTGAAAATCATTAAATATCAAAGAAGAGAGTCTTTAGTTATGCTTACTTACACTACAACTTTATCAATGGGCTCCCCCCATGTAAAGCTTCAAGTTGATGCTTCTACGTACCTTACGCCAAATTTTGAACTTGAGCACAAGGTCAATTTTTAAGGAAAAGGTAATGCAATGAATACAATTTAGAATTGGGCTATTGGTTGCAGCCCAAACAAGAGAAGATCAAGATATAAGCAGCAAGGTGGGCGAAGAGGAATTATGGGGGAAAAATGGTATATTATGGAATTCTTTCCATCTCTTGGCTTCTCTAAATTCTCATCTCACTTCTTAATTATTAATGTCAATTCCTTATTTCCATTACAGATGTGAAAGCAAGGAGTCGATGGATCAATAGATTATATTACTTGCCTGTCATTATCCGCATTTCCAGATTTACTTGTAATTAATATATGAATAGTAGGTATCTATACTGCATTTCGTTGTTCTTTATTTTTCTTGATATAAGAGGTTAATATTGTGTTACGGATGACTTTCGACTTTTAAAAAAATGATAACTTCCGAAAAAGTCAGTTTAATGATTTATAATATGTGGGCATTATTTTCATTATTCATTGTTATCTTTTATCAGCTTATGTGTTTTTCTACCCCATTTTGTTGTGTGATATATGTGAAAATCCATAGTAGGAAAAAGAAGGGATGAAATTAAATTAATGAATATAATTAGAGAAATGTGAAAAGTGAGTAATATAAGAGATGACAAGCTTTATNAAAAGTGAGTAATATAAGAGATGACAAGCTTTATATAATTAAGCAATTAACTAGTAATTAATCCTAACCAACTAACACAATAATATTTCTACCGGTCCCCCACAAGCTGGAGCATGCATAGATTAGCATGCCCAACTTACAATGAAATTACAATACAATTACTAAGAAATGAGAAAATACAATGACATAAACCGTAACAAAGTTCATACAAAGCAAATATAGAAAGCTAAAACATTGTTGACGACCAAAGTTCATAGCTCTTCATCAAACGTCTCCAAAGCTCTCATCTCAATCAAATGAAGAATCTAGGGCGAATCGAATTGCCAATATAAACAACAGTCAAATTAAAGTTGCTCCTTAACGGGTTCTATGGCCTCCAAATATCGCGAAGACCCAACTCAAAAATAATATCAAAGACTTAACCATATAAGCATTGTGGTTTCTTTGGCACATCATGTTTTCTGATTTAAGTCCCCCTTTAATCATTAAAAAAAAAATAATCAAAGGCTTAACCATATAAGCAACTAACTAATAACTAATTCCAACCAACACACAGGAATATCTCTTAACAATATCTGGCATACAGATTGGTGGTACTAGTCTTAGATGTGGCAACTAGTGGCGTTATTATTTAAGGTAGAAATATCAAATGTATATATATCACTAGTGTCACAATATATCACCTGCTTCACAGCAAAAATAATAATATCATCACACAAGTATTACGTAATAAACCTGTATCAAGTTGTAACGAGTAGGAATGAGTTATAGACCCAATAACCCAATTACTCCAATTGGAGAGTCTAGGATATTATAAATAGGGGGAGAATGGAATTGGATGGGTATGGAATTTATTATTGTATGATCCTACATCTTTCTAAGATTTCTCTCTTCTCTCCCTTAGGAAGGAGCACTATCCTTATCCTATCCTTTTCAATTGTAAGCTCATACAAAAATGGAGAAAATACCAAAAAGACTTCATTATTCACCATAGTTCAGTTTACACAAATTATTCACGTTACACAAGTTTTCATCCTATAGTATTTTTGTAACCCTATATAAGTTAGACCAAATATTTTATTACAAAGTCACAGTACCACATAATATATCTTGGAACACTCTTGCACTTGCAGTAACCAAAACGAGTAGTAGCGCATCTGCAAAGAACAACAATTTTTAATCATGTTATGGAAAATAAAATTAAGATTGCAGATTTTTAATCATCAACTAATGAAATTGAAAAGGTATATGAATATAGCCATTTAATGATGTACTAACATTTAATATCAATAAACACCTTATAGGAAGTATATCACTAATCTCTTGTCAATTTCTCTGATCAGTGGTACCCAGCAACTGTAATTGCTACAAAACCATTTAATAGTCCAACAAAAGAAGATACAATCAAATGCAGTCGGTTATGAGAAGCAAATATTCTAGACTGATGTAACTATAACGCAAGAAAAATAAATTATGTAAACAAGTTATTACGTACGTACCTGCTAGTTTTTGAGTAACCTATAACACTTAGCCGCATTCACTTCCACCATTACATATAGGAAATCTATCAATTTGTTCAAGAATTTGATGTAAGCAATTCTCCAAGGCCTCCAAAGAAGTATTGCCCCCAGAAAACCCCAAAAGCCTGTGAGAAATCCAAGGCCTAGGCTCATGTATAATGCTTCATAAAAGGCTGAATTGTCTTCATCTTCTTCATCATGTGCTGATGGTCCTTCAGGCTCTACAGCTAGTGTCATGTCTTCAGGACAACTTTTGCTAAGCTGTTTACCACAAAGATCAACATTCCCTTCAAAATGAGAGGCATCGAAAGTATCCATGTGCCTTCCAGGTGGGATTCTTCCGGAGAGAGAGTTGTATGACAAGTTTAACACTCCTAGACTGTCGATTTGTGAAAGAGCTACAGGAATTATGCCGGATAAATGGTTTCTTGATAAGTCGAGGAATTCTAGTGAAGTTAAATTTCCAATATCAGAAGGGATTTCTCCACTTAAATTGTTCCTTGATAAATTTAAAGAAACTAATCCAACTAAATCTCCAAGCTCTTTCGGGATTTCACCAGTTAAATGATTGCTCGAGAGATCGATGCTATTAAGACGCAGCTCTGGATCTTTGAACTCACTTTCCACCCCTTTCCACATCAGTTTAATGTCAAGGATATATTTATAATCAATGACCCGACCGTCAAGTCTATTGTAAATACCGTTGTACCAATATATATGACTTTGAGCTTCAGTCGAGTTGATGCGCTTTTTAGACATGGTATTGAAATTCTGTAAGCATTGTGGAATTCCATTTGATAAATGATTCCTTGAAAGATCTAACACTTGAGCTTGCCTTAAGTAACAAAGCTGCTCTGGAAGATTTCCAAAGAAGCGATTTCCTGGCATACTTAAGACAATCAATTGTTGCAGGCTTTGTCCAATCCACGGGGGTATTGGTCCATACAACAAATTTTCACCCACATCTAACAAAAGTAAATTGGTGCAATTCTTTAAAGTGGAAGGTATTTCTCCAATCAAACTATTGTTTCGCAAAACCAGAGCTTCCAATTTAACAAGAGCGCCCATGGACGGCGGAATCCTCCCAGACAAGTCATTATTGCTTAGATCAAGAAACAATAATGAGTTTAGAGGTCCCCAACAATCTGGTAGTTGGCCCTTTATTTGATTGGTAGATAAAACTAGAGTGCCCAAGCTGCTTCGGGTAGTGTTGGTTTCACACAAGAGTGAAAACAAATCTGAAAATTTATTTTCAGATAGAATCAATACTGAAGCATGTATCAAGAATAAAGGAACTACACCCTCAAATTGATTTGAATTCAAAACTATATATACTCCATGTTGAAGCTTTACTGGTAAATTTGGAATTGTACCTATCAAATTGTTGTGAGACATATTCAATATACCATCAAGATATTGCAAGTTATACCAAAACCACTCCGGTACAGAGCCATTAATCCCAGCATTAGAAATATCCAGAAACTCTAATTGACTTTGACTGTGGAGCCAGCTTGGAAAAGAAGGACCCAACTTGCAAGATGTTAGATTCAAGTATATTAATTGGAAAGGGGGAACCCACTCACTGACAAACTTTAGAGATAACGAGTTGTATGATAAGTCCAAGGAAAATAATTTGGAAAAGTTAGAGAGATGCGAGTCTGTAACGTCACCCTCCAAACAATTCCCCGCTAGGATCAGAACCTCCAACTCTGATAGCAATCCAATGCTTTTAGGAAGCGTGCCAGTAATCCGGTTATAGGACAAGTCCAAAGTATGAAATATGTGTCTGTTGCACCAAGTAGAATTTTGAATGACGCTTGAAATGTCCCCACTAAAGTTGTTGTTTGACAATTGCAATTCTTGCAACTTGCAAATATTCCCAAATGAAGCTGGAATATCACCTTGCATTTTGTTATTCTTGAGGTAGAGATATTCAAGAGAGTTCATTACTTTGTCAAAATTGTTTGGAATCGGACCTTTGAGCAAGTTATTGTCAAGTATAAGTTTGCGAAGATTGGTGGTGAAGTTAAAAAGCCAATGGAATATAGCTGATGATGTCAACAAGTTAGAGGATAGGTCAAGGCTGATAAGAGAATATGAAGAGTTCATAATTTGAGCAGATGACACAGGAAAATTCTTATCTGTAAGACTACAATTTTCTACATCAAGCTCTTCAAGTTTGGAGTTGAAGCTAAAATTACCTAGAAATATTAACGATGTCAAATTATTATAAGAAAGGTCAAGGATCACAAGAGAGGGAAAGTTTGGAAAAATATCAAGAAATGACGACAAGACAAGATTATTATTTGAAAGGTAAAGTTCTCGAAGATTATAGCTAAAGTTGAACAACAATTGAATTGTCAATGATGTCAGCATATTATGAGAGAGATCAAGGATGGTAAGAGAATTGGAAAAGTTGGATTGGGAAACAAACAAAGTTGAAACATCATTATCAGTAAGACTACAATCAGTTAGCCTCAACTCCCTCAAGTTTGGAATGTGCTTACTGATCATTTGAAGCCATTGTTGAGAGTGGTTAGGAAGATGCAATGAACTCAAGCCAAGATTTGTCAAAGAAGAGAGGTTAGATAACCACTCTATATCATTAGTTTTGAGATCAAACCTACCACCAAGTATGAGAGTGTGCAACATTGGAAGATCCCCTGTATGAAAAGGGATTGCTCCGAAAAAAAAAGATTCATCTCCAAGATTAAGATGTTGTAGTTGTCCCAAATTTCTAAGTTGATATGGGATTACTCCTTCAAGAAAATTGTCGCCCAGATCCAAATATCGCAAATTCAAAAGCTTCCCTATTTGAGGAGGGATTACTCCTTCAAGATAATTATGGCTGAGATTAAGATATTCCAACCTTGAAAAGTTTCCAAGTTTAAAAGGAATGCCCCCAACAAGTTCAGAATATGAGAGGTTGAGATATCTTAACTTGACAAATGAGCCAATGAGTTCAGGGACATGACTACCATGAAAATCATTCCAACTGAGGTCCAAATGTTCAAGATTTTGCAAGTGAATCAATGAAGAGATATTGATTCGACCTATCAAGTAATTTCTATCCAAGCCACGAAGTTGAAGCTTGAGCACATGGCCTGTTTCATTGTTGCATTGAATTCCATTCCAAGTGCAGCAATCTCCATTGTTGTGATCGTCCCTCCACGTGGACAGTATGCCCCAGCGATCAATGAGGCCTTGCTGGAAGTTGAGGAGTGCATGTCTCTCCATCTCTATGCACTTCGCGTCTCCAGCTGCATCATACAACAATACAAGCAGCACAAGTATTGCATAACAAAGCTTGAAACAATAATTGCTCATCATTAGTTTCTACCTTTGAAATGTATCTTTTTCTTGCTCTGTATGAAACTGGAAGGCAAGATTTATATAGTAGGAGTAATAATGTATGAGAATATTTACTGCAATTTCTATAATTCTTTATTGCACACCTTTTTTTTAATTAGTGATTTTTCTCATTTTTCTAAAATATCTTTAAATGATTTATAGAACAACTACGTAAGATTACTCGCTTTATTGAAAAACTATATATTTTTTTTGGCAAGAATCAACTGAGATAAAATTAAAAATGAGAACATGTTGCAATAAAAAAACAAGCTTGTTTTTTTATTTTTTATTTTTAATAAAACAGTATGTTTTTTTAATATCAATGCGTGTACAATACTGAACCTTAGAATGATATAAGTTAACGGATATTTTTCCGAAAATATAAAATAACTAATACATATATGTCAAAATATTGTAAAAGTATTAAAACAAAATTTGCTCAAATAAAAAATTAAATGGGTGGTTACATAACAAAAAAATGTTGGTAAATAAATGTGATTTAAAAGATAATTATTTTAATTCAATGTCTTTATTAATAGTGGAGATATTTTTTTTTTTGGTTGCATGTCCGATCCTAAAGCTTTGCCTTGACTAGTCTGGGTCGACCCTGGTTGCGCACTAATAGTAGAGATATTTAAAACAATATATTCATGTGTTCATTTTGATTTCATGATTATTTAATACCATATTTCATTGAAACTTCAATAAAATATATAACTTTTTGAAAAAATTTAAAAAATTTACATTAAAACAATTCTACATAACTTAGTAATATTTATTATCTAAATTATATAACTTGGTGAAACCATTTCAAAATCAATTTTAAAAATATATTATTAGTAATAGCATATGTCCTTATACTATTACTGTGCCAAAAAAAAAACGCTTCTAAGTCTTCATCTTATATCACATGTGCACGTAAGAAAATGCAGGGTTTATTTGAAGGATGACTTTTGGACTTCAAAAGCATATAACATCCAAAAGAAAAGGTCCAATGACTTATAATATGTGGCCACTATTCATTGTTATCTTTTATCAGCTTATGTGTTTTTCTACCCCATTCGTTAGGGTAGAAAATTAAGCAAGTCATATCAAATCAAATTAGAAAATTGAAAACAAGGTGCGATTTATATATTGATAATAAGTACGTAGCAGGTAAGTAAATTGTTGTGCATGTAATGATTAATATCATCCATAATATTTTGATACACAAACACAGGTTATTTAAACCTTTTCATAATCAATTGTTTAAAATATATATCAGTCTTAAGTAATAGCGTATGTTCGTATATATAATCTATTATACTGTAAGAAAACATCAATTGAAAAGAAAACCGCTTGTACGTGTTCATCACATCACGTATAAGAAGATGCAGGATGACTTACACTTCATAAAATGATAACTTCCAAAAAAAAAAAAAAGAAAAGAAATGGTTAATGATTTATAATATATGGACATGATTTATTGTTATCTTCTATGCTTTTTCTACCCCGTTTCTCACATTAGAAAATTAAGCAAGTGATCAGTCAAATCAAAATTGGAAAATTTGAAACTTGTGGGAAGACCTGGAATTCTAAGTCTTTTCTAGCTAATACTTTATCATATAAGTTACATCAATATTAATGTGGCGTGAAACTTCCAAGTAATGCATGTCACTCACTTGAGCTAGATTTTTCAGATTATTATTATCATCTTCATTTCGATTACTGCTCTCCGTTTTACCTGTTAATCACTTTTCTCCACGAAATCCATTTAATTATTTCTTGCTGCTAATCTCAAATTTTCAAACGAGATTATATATAATTATTTTCAAACGAAGGAGGCCGATGTGGCATGTACTAAATGAAAATATAGCATCTTACATATATAGTTATATTACGTATCGTCAATATTTGTAATAGAAGTTAGTGTATCCTTTAGGTGAACACTTATATCATAATTAAGAGAGGTGAGGCTGATTTTTTAACAACATAGGCCACTACTAAATGTTAAAACGAAATCACATCACATATAGGATCACCTCTAATCTATCTTATTCAATTGTGTAATTGGGTATTGGAAGCAAACAATTATATATGTTGTTAATTTCAAACGTTGATTGACATTAATCCAAAAGCCCAATTCCTAATTTGGGCAATGATCAAAGCATTAGTCCAAGTTTTTTGTTGATCAATTATATGTGCTTGCTCAAGTCATTCTTGTATTCTCCGTGAAAATCATCAAATATCAAAGAAGAGAGTCTTTAGTGATACTTACTTACACTACAACTTTATCAATGGGCTCTCCCCCATGTAAAGCTTCAAGTTGATGCTACCACCTTACTCCAAATCTTGAACTTAAGCACAAGGTCAATTTTTAAGGAAAAGGTAATGCAATGAATACAATTTAGAATTGGGCTATTGGTTGCAGCCCAAGCAAGAGAAGATCAAGATATAAGCAGCAAGGTGGGCAAAGAGGAATTATGGGGAAAAAATGGTATATTATGGAATTCTTTTCATCTCTTGGCTTCTCTAAATTCTCATCTCACTTATTAATTATTGATGTCAATTCCTTATTTCCATTACAGATGTTAAAGCAAGGAGTCGATGGATCAATAGATTATCTTACTTGCCCGTCATTATCCGCATTTCCAGTTTTACTTGTAATTAATATATGAATTGTAGATTTCTATACTGCTTTTCGTTGTTCTTTATTTTTCTTGATATAAGAGATTAATATTGTGTTACAGATGACTTTCAACTTTTAAAAAAATGATAACTTCCGAAAAGGTCAGTTTAATGATTTATAATATGTGGGCAATATTTTCATTATTCATTGTTATCTTTTATCAGCTTATGTGTTTTTCTACCCATTTTGTTGTGTGATATATGTGAAAATCCATAGTAGGGCAAAGAAGGGATGGCATTAAAATTAATGAATATAATTAGAGAAATGTGAAAAAGTGAGTAATATAAGAGATGACAAGCTTTATATAATTAAGCAATTAACTAGTAATTAATCCTAACCAACTAACACAATAATATTTTTACCTGTCCCCCACAAGCTGGAGCATGCATAGATTAGCATGCCCAACTTACAATGAAATTACAATACAATTACTAAGAAATGAGAAAATACAATGACATAAATCGTAACAAAGTTCATACAAAGCAAATATAGAAAGCTAAAACATTGTTGACGACCAAAGTTCATAGCTCTTCATCAAACGTCTCCACAGCTCTCATCTAATCAAATGAAGAATCTAGGGTGAATTGAATTGCCAATATAAACAACAGTCAAATTAAAGTTGCTCTTCAACGGGTTCTATGGCATCCAAATATCGAGAAGACCCAACTCAAAAACATCATCAAAGACTTAACCATATAAGCATTGTGGTTTCTTTGGCTCATCATGTTTTCTGATTTGAGCTCCCCTTTAATCATAAAAAAAAAATAAAAATCAAAGACTTAACCATGTAACCAATTAACTAATAACTAATTCCAACTAACTAACACAGAATATCTCTAACAATATCTGGCATACAGATTGGTGTCCTAGTCTTAGATGCGGCAACTAGTAGCATTATTATTTAAGGTAAAAATATCAAATGTACATATATCACTAGTGTCACAATATATGAAAAAGAAATATCACCTGGTTCACAGCAAAAATAATAATATCATCACACAAGTATTATGTAATAAACCTGTATCAAGTTTTCATTATATAGTAATTTTGTAGCCCTATATAAGTTAGTCCAAATATTTTATTACAAAGTCACAGTACTACAAAATTTATCTTGGAACGCTCTTACACTTGCAGTAGCCAAAGCGAGTCGTAGGGCATATGTAAAGAACAACAATTTTTAATCATGTTGTGGAAAATAAAATTAAGACTTGCAGATTTTTAATCATCGACTAATGAAATTGAAAAGGTATATGAATATAGCCATTTAATGATGTACTAACATTTAATATCAATAAACACCTTATAGGAAGTATATCACTGATCTCTTGTCAATTTCTCTGATCAGTGGTACCCAGCAACTGCAATTGCTACAAAACCATTTAATAGTCCAACAAAAGAAGATACAATCAAATGCAGTCGGTTAAGAGAAGCAAATATTCTAGACTGGTGTAACTATAACGCAAGAAAAATAAATTATGTAAACAAGTTATTACGGACGTACCTGCTAGTTTTTTAGTAACCTATAACACTTAGCCACATTCACTGCCACCATTACATATATGAAATCTATCAATTTGTTCAAGAATCTGATATAAGCATTTCTCCAAGGCCTCCAAAGAAGTATTGTCCCCAAAAAGCCCCAAAAGCCTGTGAGAAATCCAAGGCCCAGACTCATGTATAATGCTTCATAAAAGGATGAATTGTCTTCATTTTCTTCATTATGTGTTGATGGTCCTTCCGGCTCTACAACTGGTGTCATGTCTTCAGGACAACTTTTGTTAAGCTGTTTACCGCAAAGATCAACATTCCCTTCAAAACTAGAGGCATCAAAAGTATCCATGTGTCTTCCAAGTGGGATTCTTCCGGAGAGAGAGTTGTCTGACAAGTTTAACACTCCTAGCCTGTCGATTTGTGAAAGAGCTACAGGAATTGTGCCGGATAAATGGTTTCTTGATAAGTCGAGGAATTCTAGTGAAGTTAAATTTCCAATATCAGAAGGGATTTCTCCACTTAAATTGTTTCTTGATAAATTTAAAGAAACTAATCCAACCAAATGTCCAAGCTCTTTTGGGATTTCACCAGTTAAATGATTGCTCGAGAGATCGATGCTATTAAGACGCAGCTCTGGATCTTTGAACTCACTTTCCACACCTTTCCACGTCAATGTAATGTCAAGGTTATATTCGTAACCATTGTACAAACCATAAGTACTATAGTAAGTATCATTGTACCAATATATATGACTTTGAGCTTCAGTTGAGTTGATGCTCTTTTTAGACATGGTAATGAAATTCTGTAAGCATGGTGGAATTCCATTTGATAAATGATTCCTTGAAAGATCTAACACTTGAGCTTGCCTTAAGTAACAAAGTTGCTCGGGAAGATTTCCAAAGAAGCGATTTCCTGGCATACTCAAGACAATCAATTGTTGCAGGCTTTGTCCAATCCATGGGGGTATTGGCCCATACAACAAATTTTCACCAACATCTAACAAAAGTAAATTGGTGCAATTCTTTAAAGCTGATGGTATTTGTCCAATCAAACTATTGTTTCGCAAAACCAGAGCTTCCAATTTAACAAGAGCACCCATGGACGGCGGAATCCTCCCAGACAAGTCATTATTGCTTAGATCAAGAAACAATAATAAGTTTAGAGGTCCCCAACAATCTGGTAGTTGGCCCTTTATTTGATTGTTTGATAAAACTAAAGTGCCCAAGCTGCTTCGGGTAGTGTTGTTGTCACATAAGAGTGAAAACAAATCTGAAAATTTATTTTCATATAGAATCAATGATGAAGCATGTAGCAAGAATGAAGGAACTACACCCTCAAATTGATTTGAATTCAAAGCTATAGATACTCCATGTTGAAGCTTTACTGGTAAATTTGGAATTGCACCTATCAAATTGTTGTGAGACATATTCAATGCACTATCAAGATGTTGCAATTTATACCAAAACCACTCCGGTACAAAGTCATTAATCCCAGCATTAGAAATATCCAGAAACTCTAATTGACTTTGACTGTGGAGCCAGCTTGAGAAGGACCCAACTTGCAAGATGCTAGATTCAATTCTACTAATTGGAAAGGAGGAACCCACTCACTGACAAACTTTAGAGATAACGAGTTGTCTGATAAGTCCAAGTATTTTAATTTGGAAAAGTTAGAGAGATGCGAGTCTGTGACGTCACCCTCCAAAGAATTCCCCGCTAGGATCAGCTGCTCCAACTTTGATAGCAATCCAATGCTTTTAGGAAGTGTGCCAGTAATCCGGTTATAGGACAAGACCAAAGTATGAAATATGTGTCTGTTGCACCAAGTAGAATTTTGAATGACGCTTGAAATGTCCCCACTGAAATTGTTATTTGACAATTGCAATACTTGCAACGTGCAAATATTCCCCAAGGAAGCTGGAACCTCACCTTGCATTTTGTTATTCGAGAGGTCTAGATATTCAAGAGAGTTCATTACTTTGTCAAAATTATTTGGAATCAGACCTTCTAGCGAGTTATTGTAAAGTAGAAGGCTGCGAAGATTGGTGGTGAAGTTAAAAAGCCAATGGAATATAGCTGATGATGTCAACAAGTTAGAGGATAGGTAAAGGCTGACAAGAGAAGATGAAGAGTTCATAATTTGAGCAGATGACACAGGAAAATTCTTATCTGTAAGACTACAATTTTGTACATAAAGCTTTTCAAGTTTGGAGTTGAAGCTAAAATTACCTAGAAATATTAACGACGTCAGATTATTATAAGAAAGGTTAAGGATCACAAGAGAAGGAAAGTTTGGAAAAATATCAAGAAATGACGATAAGACAAGATTATTATTTGAAAGGTAAAGTTCTCGAAGATTAAAGCTAAAGTTGAACAACAATTGAATTGTCGATGATGTCAGCATATTATAAGAGAGATCAAGGATGGTAAGAGAATTGGAAAAATTGGATTGGGAAACAAACAAAGTTGAAACATCATTATATGTAAGACTACAATCAGTTAGCCTCAACTCCCTCAAGTTTGGAATATGCTTACTGATCATTTGAAGCCATTGTTGAGAGTGGTTAGGAAGACGCAATGAACTCAACTCAAGATTTGCCAAAGAAGAGAGGTTAGATAACCACTCTATGCCTTTAGTTTTGAGATCAAACTTACCACCAAGTATGAGAGTGTGCAACATTGGAAGATCCCCTGTATGAAAAGGAATTGCTCCAGAAAGAGAAGATTCACCTTCAAGATTAAGATGTTGTAGTTGTCCCAAATTTCTAAGTTGATATGGGATTACTCCTTCAAGAAACTGATTGTTGCTCAGATCCAAATATCGCAAATTCAAAAGCTTCCCTATTTGAGGAGGGATTACTCCTTCAAGATAATTATTGTTGAGATCAAGATACTCCAACCTTGAGATGTTTCCAAGTTGAAAAGGAATGTCCCCAACAAGTTCAGAAGATGAGAGGTTGAGATATCTTAACTTGACAAATGAGCCAATGAGTTCAGGGATATTAGTGTCATGAAAAATATTGTAACTGAGGTCCAAATGTTCAAGATTTTGCAAGTGAATCAATGAAGAGATATTGATTCGACCTCTCAAGTAATTTCTATCCAAGCCACGAAGTTGAAGCTTGAGCACGTGACCTGTTTCATTGTTGCATTGAACTCCATTCCAAGTGCAGCAATCTCCATTGTTGTGATCGTCCCTCCACGTGGACAGTATGCCCCAGCGATCAACGACGCCTTGCTGGAAGCTGAGGAGTGCCTGTCTCTCCATCTCTATGCACTTCGCGTCTCCAGCTGCATCATACAACAATACAAGCAGCACAAGTATTGCATAACAAAGTTTGAAACAATAAATATTGCTCATCATTGGTTTCTACCTTTGAAATATATCTTTTTCTTGCCCTGTATGAAAGTGGAAGGCAAGATTTATATAGAAGGAGTAATGTATGAGTTTGGTTATTCTTACACTTTTGACTCAACAAAGAAATAAATATTATATAATAGAAAAACAAATATTATATACCGGAAAAATAAATATATTCACTGAACATTTTTGTATGTCTGTGCACGCATAAGTTTAGTATTTCTACAAAACAAGAAACAAATATTTTCACCAAACATATGCTCTTACACACATATTTTAATATTGCTCATTTTCTATATTTGATAATGTTTGTTTTTTGTTTTGTAATGCTTGTTTTTCTATTTTAGTGATGATTGAGACGTTATTTTTAAGGCATACAAATAACATTTTTTATGCAACTTCTAATATTCTTTATTATGACACCATTTTTTTTCATTAGTGATTTTTCCCGTTTTTCTAAAATATCATTAAATTATTTATACAACAATTACGTAAGATTATTCATTTTATAGAAAAATATATACTTTTGGCAAGAACCAATTGGTATAAAATAAAAATATAAGAATATGTTGCAAGAAAAAAAAACATGTTTTTTTAAGTATAAGTAACAATGTATTTTTAATATCAAAATGTCTGTACAATACGTTTAGAATGATACAAGTTAAAAATTATTTTCTTAAAAATATAAAATAATTAATACATATATGTCAAAATATGGTAGAAGATCTAAAAAAGTAAATATCGTAGAAGTTTTAAAAAAAATTGCTCGCATAGAAAATTAAATCGGTGGTTACATAACTAAGGACAATTTTGATAAATAAGTGTGATGAAGAGCTCGTTATTTTAAATCAACCTCTTTATTAGCCATAGAGATATTTATGGTTATTACACTCTTGATTTTATTACACAAAACGAGTTAACACTTATGTAAATTATTTTTTGATAAACTCGTACCATTTTAAGTAAATTCTTAATTTTACTAGCGAGTTTATTAGTTAAAATTACCTACTAGTTTACGAGTTTACCTCACTTACCTAACTTTGTTTATGCTAAACAATATATATTGAGTTTATTAAGTTAATTCCATATATTTATCATAATTGAGTTATGTTTTATCGAACTATAAAATAATACGCATACAGAATAAACTATGACATAACAGCTAAGTGTCATGCATTAAAGTGTATTTTATGATATTTTTTCACTAATTTAATTTAAAGTTAATATTATTCAATTTCAATTATAAATACAATATTTAATCATGTTTAGCTCCTAATTATAATAGTTATAACATATTATTTTACTTATGTAAACTCTTACGAGTTTACGATTTGAGTTTACTAAAACTCCATGAGTTTACTTAAACTTTCGAGTTTAACCATTGAAGATATTTAAAAAATTGTATTCATGTGTTCATTTTGATTTCACAATTATTTATTACAATCTTTCATTTTTCCTACAGAATATTGTCATCTTCATTTTAATTCGTGCTCTCCATTTTATAAAAAAAATTATTGTGGAAACTAGTTAGTACTATAACTACTTGGACCAATCTAACTTTTGGTGACCACTTCATTAAATAAAATAAAAAATAAAAAAAATCCCACTTTTGTGAAAGTAAAAGATATTGTTGAGATGGGTGGTGACTTTGCTTTTCATCAATTGCTGCAAGCTTGGATGAAGGCTAAGGCCGTGGGACTCTTTATAAAGTAGGCAGTGTAGTGCTTGAAGTTATTTGATTAAAGTGACTTTGATTAAAGTTATTTTTATTAAAGTGACTTTGATTAAAGTGATTAAAGACAATTCATAATCTAAATAAGATTTTTGTGTCAAAATATACAAACGTAAAATGGTTAAACCATTTTCATATTAAAAATATATTATTAATAATAGCATATGTCCTTATATAACATATCTATTATTACAAGAAAACATAATTGAAAATCATGTTTGCCCTTTTATCTTTAGATCACATCTCACATACAGGAAAATGTAGGATTTTTGAAGGATGACTTTGGACTTTGCAAAATGATAACTTCAAAAAAAAATAATATGTCTGATGCTTTATAATATATGGTCATGATTCATTGTTATCTTGTATCCCTTCGTAAAATATCCTCTCTTTTTTCAATAAAATATCCTTTTTTTTTTTTGTTTTTTGGGATCTAAAAAATATCATGTTCAAATACAATGGGTGGAAGGCAACTATGGTTTCCATTTGGCATTAATCCAAAAGCCCAATTCCTTTGGGCAATGATCAAAGCATTAGCCCGAGTGAACAAATCGATGATAACTAGTCCACTTGCCATAGCGGCAACCCAACTGCATCTTATTTTATAGTTGTACTATTTGAATATATAAAAATATGTTCATATATTTTTATATGGTCAAGTAATATTTTTGATAAGATTCTTGAGTCTGATGACATTAATTATTTGAAAATAAGAAGTGTGTGTATATATATTATTGAATGCGTTTTGTGCTCATAATTTTGAGACTATTTTGCTTTTTAGGGTGAGGAAAAACAAATTTTTATTGAAAATAAATTTTCATAATGTTTGCTCATAATGCCAAATTTAATATTATTGAATACGTTTTGTGCTCATAATTTTGACTTTCTCAAACATCAAACAATATTAGTGACGAAAAATATTAAAGATGTGGGTAATACTAGAAACTATAAATCAGTCAAATCTCTAAATAATTAACTAGAACAAAAAAGTCAACTTTTCTTTTTTCCAAATGGCTTTCCTTGATTAGGTGCTGTTGTGAGTAGAGGCATATATGGCTGCGATGAAACAAAACATGGTGACAATCTTAATGAAAACACAAAAAATTAAGACCAATGAAAGATAATAGGAAAGAAGATAACTTTTATGAGAGTCATTCTTACATCTTCTATGGAGGAATAGAGTCATACTCCTTAGAGCATATTTTGGCGAGGAGATTGAATGACATATGGGTGACTAGGAAAGAAAATATCTACTACTAGAAAAATTATTTATTGTGGCAGATTTTGCAATAGAAAATATAAACTATTTGTGACAAAAGACTTCCTCAACCTTATATATGCAATGATGGTGGTTTCTCCGGGATCCGGTGAGGGTAAATATTATTCGTCATTAAATTTTTTTGGAGATGCAAGAGTTGGGTACTGCAACAATGAAAAGGAGGAAGAAGAACGACACATCAACAAAAAAAGGCAAGCAATGAAGGGGATTGAAAAGGAAGGAGGTGGTGACACCGACACCAGGATGGGTGATGCAATGGGTGGGGACGACGATGGGAAATAGATGATGGTAAAATGGTAAGGTAGCAAAGTAGATGATAGAAACGAAAATCACAAAAGTTATAAACGATAAAACTGACAAATCAAATTAAAAAAATATATTAAAATAAAATATGAATTTTTATATAATTCTTTATTAAATTTAATCTTAGCTCTTTATTATGTTTTGAATGGCTGAGATGTAGAGACTAAGTAGGGCCTTAACTCAACCTAAACCAATAAAGTCGAAGTCTTCATTTGAAAAGTATCGATACCTACACTAAGATCTATTAGAGTATAATGAAATGTACTTTCACTAGTTATTTAACTTGGTAGTCAAGTAAGTTAGTTATTGTTTTCCTTTGTATTATAAACAGAATCAATTTTTCTGTTATTGTTGCTATTCTGTTATTGCTATTATGACAGCAAACAACAAACAACTCTTGTATAAATAGTTGGCTTATAAGTCAAGTAATGCAACATTCATTCATTCTAATCAATATTCTTCAGTTTCAACATGGTATCAGATGAATTTTTCCGTATTTCTTCTCAAAATTCTCTCATTTTTTCTTCTCCATCGTGATCTCAATTCTTCAATTTTGCTCCCTCTTGCTACGGATTTTTAGAAATGTCCTGAACTTCTATTCTGTTCTTGAACTTTTTCTGGTGGTTTCACAAAACATTAAGGTAGATTTCTCACCCAAATTCTCAGGATCTTGGTTTTTTTAATCGAGTTCCTTTGAGGATTTCAATGGTGACTATGCAGAAATTGTTGTTTTAGTTCATCATCCCTCTGAATTTTCCTTTCAGTTGTTCCTGCATTCTTTCTCTATTTCTCTCTGAATTTTCCTTTCACTTGTTCTTGCATTCTTTCTCTGTTTCTCTCTGAATTTTCTTTAATGGATACTCAAAGCTTAGAAGAATTCACAAATCCTTATTCAATCTTGTCCTCTGATGGACCTGGTTTATTGTTGGTTTCTCAACAACTCAATGGTGACAACTTTCATTTTTGGATTTGATCCATGAAAATGGCATTGATTGCTAAGAATAAGATGTCCTTTGTTGATGGCTCCCTGCCTAGGCCTGAGAATGATCAGATTTCGATGACTTCTTGGGATAGAATCAACAACATTGTTTGCTCTTGTCTCCTCAATTTGGTGAGCGAGGAGATCTCAGCAAGCATAATTTCTCATTATACAACTGTTGAAATCTGGCAAGATCTCAAGGACAGATTCCAACAAGGTAATGGTCCAAGAATTTTTGAACTCAAGAAGGAATTGGCCAACACTTAGTAAGGTTTGCTATCTGTAACTTTACACAAAATTGAAGACAATATAGACTGAATTGGGAGATTATCGCCCAATGCTTCCACGTGATTGTGAAGGAACAAGGCAGTTTTCAAAATTTCTGGAAACTGAATATGTCATTGGATTGGTTTTTTAATGGGTATAGATGATTCTTATTCTACCATAAGAGGCCAAATCCTCTTAATGGATCTTATTCCTCCTATCAACAAGGTTTTTTCCTTGGTAATGCAAGAAGAGAAACAGAGGGATGTTGGTAATTGTACTGAATCTCAGGTTTAATTTGCTGTGCGAAATAATCAAGACAGCAAGAAAGTGAATTCCAATGGTAGACCCAAGTGTGCTAATTGTGGAGTGCTTGGTCATACCAAGGAGCAATACTACAAAATCATTAGTTATCCTCCACATTACAAGAAAGGGATGCACAAATCCAACTCTGTTTATCAAATCTCAGAGGTTACTTTTACTATAAGTATTGATAGTGCCCTATAATTGACAAATGCTCAGTATCAACAGCTCATGAGTCTCTTTTCTGCACAAGTTTCTCTAGCAACAAAGCCTAAGGTGGATAACTTGAAGGAAAATGCCTTAGGTACAATTCGCTCCACAATAGATCATATAAACCTTGGTCATGTCTTGTCCATTTCTTTGTCCTCTGCTATTTCCAATAATTCTGAATGGATTTTGGATTCAGGAGCTACAAGTCATATTACTTGTTCTCTTACCCATTTTACTCCATCTATAAATGTCTCAAATTCCTTTGTTTTCTTACCTAATAGTCACAAAGTCAGAGTTCAAGCCATTGGTACTGTTTCATTGTCTAATTCTCTCAAGCTAAACAATGTCTTGTTCATACTTGATTTTCATGTCAACCTTATTTCTGTGGCTGCATTGTTGAAGCATAATCCTTATGCAATGATTTTTAACATAAATGAATGTTTCATATAGGACCTCAGCAACTTGAGCATGATTGGAAGGCTAGTCTCCTTGGAGGTCCATATGTCTTCAAGGATGTTGTAGCTCAAAGCAAGATTATAGATTGAAGTTCTTTCATTTTAGTTTCTAATGATGTACTCAATGTTGCAAATTCTGTTTCTCATTCCATTTGGCATTCTAAACTAGGACATCTCTCAAATAAAGTGTTACACAAGCTTCCTTTTTTCTTGTTTAAAGTGTGTATTAGAAGTCAAAAATTCAGATCCAAGAAATTCAAAACTAGAAGTAGAAATCAACCAAGGTAGAAGCAGATGAAAATGCAGAAATTCAAGCTATAAGGGAGGTAAATTTACACTTACTTGCACCGAATTTGAGTCTCCATATTATAGATCCCTCATCAGAATTTTTTGATAAAGAATGGCGGAAACCACCACTGGAGCCACCATATCTGATGGTTGGGAAGGAGAGGGTGCCACCAGAAGAGGAAAAGCCAAATCAGCCCATTGTGAAGATTGAGGAGGCTATGGTCACTGTGACGAAACAGTTGACCGTCATCTATGCACAAGACAGAGCAGTGGCCACCAGCTTGCAGGGGCCAAGCCCAAAGCCGCTGGACCACAGGTGATGGAAGGGGAGACGTCGTCGTCGAAATCAATGGCAGCAACGAAAGGGGCTACAACATCGCTGTGGTTGATGGTGATTCCAGAGGCAGTGCAGATCTCCACTGTGGTGTCATCGTCACCAATAGAAGGTCGCCGTTGCAACGGAGAACGCCTCCGCTAGACAGGGAGGGCGGTCTTTCTTCAGGCGATCCTGTGGGCGGCGATAGCTAAGATGACTCTACCGGAATCGCAAATCACAGTTGCAGAGGTGGTGGCCCAAATGGCGTCACGGCCTCTTGCGGAGTGGAAGGAAATAACAACAACGTCGCGGGAGGATGCTAGCGGTGAGGTTGTGATGGGGAGAGAAGCCGTAGAGCTTGTGGATTGCTAGTGGCAAGGGCGAGAGTGCTGGTAGCAGTCGTCGCGACGTTCATGTTGATGGGGAGAGAAGCCGTGGTGGCCATGAGAGTAGTCAGAAGAAGGGGAAGAAAGTGGGGCACAGATGGAAGCTGAGGGGCGCAGACAGCAGCCTATGAGAAACAGTAATAACAAAAGGGGAAGAAGGAGACTAGGGTTTATTTAGGAGAATAAGAGGAAAGGTGGTATTTTACTCTCCTGGGTCAAGCACAACCCGTTTTGGTGCAAGTGGGCCAAGCCCAATACGATTTTTGGACTTTGAAGGGTGGGAATCACTCAACAAAAATGGATTACATGCGGTCTGCTGTCAAAAGAGAATTTTTTTCTTTTGAAATTCTCAATAATTGACTCAATTGATGAAGACACTTTTAGCAATTCACAATTTATGCAATGGGATCCTGGTGGAGATAATTCTCGGACCTTGACAGCAAGGTCTATTTTAAAGGGATGAGTCATGTAACGAGTAGGAATGGGCTATAGGCCCAATAACTCAATTAGTCTAATTGGGGAGTCTAGGATATTATAAATAGGGGGAGAATGGAATTAGATGGGTATGAAATTTGTTATTGTATGATCCTACCACTCTCTAAGATTTCTCTCTTCTCTCTCTTAGTTCATCTCCTTCTTTGGAAGAAGCATTATCCCTATCCTATCTTTTTCAATTGTAAGCTCATACAAAAATGGAGAAAATACCAAAAATACTTTATTATTCTCTATAGTTCAGTTTACACAAATTATTCACGTAATTTTGTAACGCTATATAAGTTAGACCAAATATTTTATTACAAAGTCACAGTACTACATAATATATCTTGGAACGCTCTTGCACTTGTAGTAACCAAAGCGAGTAGTAGTGCATCTACAAAGAACAACAATTTTTAATCATGTTGTGGAAAATAAAATTAAGACTGCAGATTTTTAATCATCAACTAATGAAATTGAAAAGGTATATGAATATAGCCATTTAATGATGTACTAACATTTAATATCAATAAACACCTTATAGGAAGTATATCACTAATCTCTTGTCAATTTCTCTGATCAATGGTACCCAGCAAATGCAATTGCTACAAAACCATTTAATAGTCCAACAAAAGAAGATACAATCAAATGCAGTAGGTTATGAGAAGCAAATATTCTAAACTGATGTAACTATAACGCAAGAAAAATAAATTATGTAAACAAGTTATTATGTACGTACCTTCTAGTTTTTGAGTAACCTATAATGAAACACCCTAGCTAACTGTTTACCCATACGTAGTAAACAAAGCTCACTAGGTTGTTGTCTACTTGGTCGGAATACCTTAGTCCATAGTTACCTTTTTGAAAAGAGCTATTGTTCATAAAATAAGGACCCGTTTTGAACTTTTGCTTGTATTACATCAATACTAAAATAGACCCATGCGTTGGAATAGAACAAATATAACAAAGCGGATAACATTATTATAAATAGAACATGTAATATATAGTAGAACACGTAATATACATCCAGTGGGTCCACCATACAAGGTCACATCATTGTATACATAATATGTACATAGATCAAAGTGTCACATACAGAATCCAGAATACACAATATCAAAATACAAGGACTACTGGAATGCTACTCAGTAAGCCCTCAGCAAACTGTAAAATCTCCTAGCCGCTTATGGCTCACCTGGCGGCTCATCTGCATCCTCAAAATAAGATTCATCCTCTTCTGTACCTGAAGTCATAAAACAGTGGAGGATGAGAATGGTAGGTTCTCAGTGGAAATAACTTTAGTTCCTGAGTCGTATATCAGATTATGTCAGACTTCAGGCCGCTCAGAGATCTCTAGTGAACATGTATACTAAAGTCCCTACCATTTATTATCTGGCCTATCTGAACGGCTTTATTGGCATTAATAGGTGACATGGGAACTACTCTTGTTTATTATATTCTCGTGCTGATTAACAGTTCGTTGATAAGTGCCAAATTGTGATAAAATGCTAGAAGATAATGAGCACTTATCTTGCTTAATCAGTATAAAACAGTTTAAAGAATTATAAATCAATACAAGTTTTATACAATAAATCAAAAGGCAGTTAAGGGCTTGAATTTGTGTAATTATTGCAGGAAAAACAACAGAACAGGAAAGGAAAGGAAGCCATGCAATTGTTACAATGAACAAGGCAAGAAGACAAACTACTGAAAATGAAGAATCGCTCAGCGATATCAGCAATAATCGCTCAGCGATACGCTCACACATCGCTCAGCGAATAATGATTACTCGCTGAGCGATTGTACTTGCCCAAGCCACTTGCAGGCGGTGCATTTATGGCGCCAGCTAAGAGCCAGCTGCCACTGTTGACAAGCCGCAGCGAATCTGTCAGAAGATAAGCCACTTGCAAGCCATCTAGAGAGAGCGCTCAGTGATGATGTACGGATCGCTCAGCGAAACAATGATTACTCGCTGAGCGATGGTACCCTGTCGCTGAGCGAAGATGCCATTCCAAGGCCTATAAATAGAGGGCTCCCCTGCAGCTTAAGAGGCATCCCTTGCCATCCATTTCACTTCTTCCACTCATTCCATTCACTCCATATTTTAGTTAAGTTAGGTTTAGAAAGGTAGCTAGGATTTAGAAGAATTCCTATAAGGAATTGCTGCCGAAATTGCTACGATTGGAGTCCTGGTGAACGTGTGGAGACAACTCACCACTCCTCTTCAATCCACATTTGTACTAAATCCTAGTAAGCTTGTGTTTTACTTGTAGTTATGTCTAGCTAAACTTTCTTGTTGTTGGGATTTAATGTGCTTTGTTTCTTAAATGTAACCGCTTCTATTATGTTTATGATTCTATGAAGTTCTTATGATTTTAATGATTGATCTTGTGCTTAATGCTAGCTTTTGTAGTATTGTGATGCTTAACTTGAGACTTGCTAGTATGGACGGAAGTTATGCTTGTTAAGTTAAAACCAAGTTAAGAATAAGAATACTATGTGAAGTTTGATTTTATGCTTAAAAATTGCGAACAGAAGTTACAATGGTTGAGCTTGACCTAGATCAATTCATTTAGTTCTTAATTGCCATAACTGGAAGCTAAGAACTAATCGTGTTAAACACCTGTACTAACATCAAGTTATTTTGTTAAGTTTGTGCAAGACATTTGACAACTTAATAAGGAGACTTGTGATCTTAACATGCTTGAGAAAAGATGATTAAGTTAAGAACTGGTGACGATAAAATCAGAAGATGCATAGGTCATATTCATAAAATAAAAGGTTGCATTTAGAAACATTGACACTGAAAATCCCAACACCTTTCTTACCTTGCTTAACTAAACATCACCATCGTTTTATCTTTTACTTTGTTTACAAATTATCATTCTTAGTTTTTTTAAACAAAAACCAACCATTTCCATAAGCTTAAAGTAACGTCAAGTCGGTTGTTTCATAACGCACAATCCCTGAAGAGACGATTATACCCGACTATACTGTAATTGGATCCCTTAAGGATCTGAAAGCTGTAGAAAGGATATATATTAATTTAACACGAGGGCAAAACCATTGCGAAAAAGCTTTCCTCAAATTTCTGGCGCCGTTGCCGGGGATTGTACTATTTTTTGAAACACCATCTTGATTAAATATTTTAAGCCCTGTGAATAGTGTAATTAATCTTATTTCTTTGATTATTCTGTTCTAAAACCTTTCTTGCTAGACTTTGTTATCTTTGTATGCGAAGAAACACTCCTGCAGATTAACTTCTATTCGATCCAGAAATAGAAGCAACCGCTAGGAGGTGCATCACATGACAGAATTATCAGCATAACATGTCTATCAGAATGTATCAGAATAACAGAATTTAACAGTATAACAGAATACAATAGCATAATAGAATAGATGTTATTCCCACCATAATAATGTCCTCTGTTGACACTAGTATGACGGAATAACCTCACACCCTCAGTATAGGCCGACACTGTCTGGACCTTACTGCGGCGGGCTTCCACCTGCCATGTGCCCCTAGGGACCCCTCGACAGTGGACTGGTATTGTACCCCCACCTAAGCTTGCCCCCGTACGACAATGCATAGGCGTGGTAACCGCACACTTCCAGGTATGCCATATCGACACTACCTGTCGCGGGCTTCCATCTTCAGTATGTCTATCCGACCTACTGAAATGGGCTTGTTATCTGGCTCTCGTGATCACGGCCTTTTCAGCATGTGGCATATAGCCATTTCAGTATTGGGGCATTTAGCCCTGTTCAGCATGTGGCATATAGCCATATTTAAGCAGCATGGGGCATTGGCCCTATCTCAGCATGTTCAGCATTTTGAGTACCTGCATCATAGCATACTTGTACCTGCAGTATAACATACTTGTTCCCTATGGTTCATTTTCAGAATCTTCACTTACCTCAGAGTTAATTCTAGTCCTTTAACCTAGATTGATCATGAATGCATAAGATGCTACCGATTGTATCACAAACTACATGTAGTTTATACGTTGAGGCATAGTCATTACATACTCACCTACAGCATAAACTCCATATAATTCAGTTATCAATCATAGCCATTACATAAGACATTGGATTAGGTGCCTCAAGAGGGGTTCCATAAACATTCTGGTCCTCAAACCGCTCAGCGGAAACTATGGTCCGCTGAGCGGGTTGAGTCGCTCAGCGGTACATGTGTGCCGCTCAGCGGACTGCCTTCTCGAATCCTCGAAACCGCCTTAAATAAAAATATCTTTTCACTTTCCACGTAGCTTCATCTCGCTCAGCGGCGCCTGAGGCTCCGCTCAGCGGCCCCTGTGCGAGAGAAGGAAACCGAACCATCATCTCTTCCATTTTCATGTCTTAGCTTCCATGGAACCCTACATGAGTTTTACACATAATCCCAGCATAATAATTCCATCTAATCCAGGTCACAAGACCCTTCAGAATTGTCTTCTTAAACCTAACCGGATTGCCAACATACATAAACATATAATCAAACATAATCATCCACATACACATAGCATCACAACCATTCACCATCAAAGAGGTGAGGAACTAGAGTTACCCACTTCTTCAAGAACTTGTTGATGCTAGGAAAAGATGAAATCAAGCCTTGCTAGCTTGCTTGAGGATTCCTTGACCTAAAATGACATCTTAGCATAATTAGGGTAAATATGGATTATTGAAACTTAGCTTGTCACTGATGAAAGCCTTTTTAACCACTTTCTCGGATCTTGACACAGCTTAGGTTTTGTCACAACCATGCCAAGCTCGTTGAAAGCTTCTATGCGCTTTTGTTGTTCAAATTAAATTTATATATACATACCTACTTTACGGCTTTCAGATTCCAAAAGGAATCCAAGTGCAGTATAGGATATGGTCGATCCCACAGGGAGTTGTAAAAATACCATTATTGAGTTCATTTAATTAAACAATAAGGTGAAGGATTTGTGATTTATATTTAAATAGACTAAATAAATAAAAGACAGAAAAATAAAATAGGAAACAAATCAGAGGTAGTTCCGGAGCTTGTTGGGAATTTTAATCACAT
>QANU01025181.1:118789-183338 GCA_003254905.1 Nissolia schottii | reverse complement strand
CTTTTCACTTTGCAAATATTTATTTACGCGAAAATATGGACCATTTCAAAAATCGTTCTTTTACGGTATCAGTTTGTAAACTAGGAGCCGTGCGCGATCAAGGAAATATACATATATATATATATATATATATATATATATATGTATACATATACACACAAACGTTAACGTATCTGACAGCTAAGGTGATAATAAGCCAGGAAGAGTATGAATATACGTATAAGTACAACCAAGGTCCAACATATAATCGCACATTGCTTACTAATAAGTATTTACACAAAAAGTTATCAAAGGTCATAGATCACTACACAAAATAGATATCGCCCTAATGCGAGAATAGTCTCTTTGCTCTGGTCCTGGAACAATCCTGCTGCAGCCACCCATCATCTACCACGTGTCCCTCTTGTCAATCCCTTCGCTCTGCACATCTGGAACCATACAGGAGTGGGGGTGAGAACTCTTCGTCCTCAGTGGGGATCCCTAGCGCTACTTATCGTTTCATTTCTCCATTATGTTCCAGGCCACTCAGGAGATCTTTAGGTGTTCATGCATACTAAACTCCTACTGATTATTATCTTTGCCTAGTTCCTGAATGACTTTATCTACTTTACTAGATGATCGAGGAATCTAATCTTTCCTTTACTTACTTCTAAGTTCTCGTGCTTTCTATTCCTGACCGGTATACACCTTCGTAATGTAACCGTAACTACTAATACATGCATGCAGACATACTTGACTGTTCATCATGCATATGTTACGTGGGATTGTTCCACCATGCTTGCCAGGCACGGGATAATTTATCATGCAAGGACTGTTCATCATGCCGATGAGGCACGGTATCAATGCATGGACCGTTCATCAAGCTCACTGGCGTGGTATCGTATCATTTAGCGTTTTGACTCGTGTCACACCTCCTTGTACATCTCAGGATCATCGTCCACATGGTGATGCACGACTTGCCTTCACTGTCTGTTCCTCGAGTCAACGAGACTCCACCCCCTTCCCGGGTGGCGAAAGGCTACCCTGTGGCTAAGCCGGAAGTGGACCGTTTATCCGTTTACTCTTTTTGTCACAATCCCTTTTTGTACCATTGACCATACTCACAGTTTATCTTTTCTTTAGACCATACCCTTGCTTCCTAGGTTCCATTATGATCTCATTAGTCAGAGGTGATACCTTCTAGTGATCTAAGTCCTCATGATGCATGCTTTAAAAACACAACAGATTCACAGTTATTTGTCCATACAACTTTCTAAGTTTCTATGCTGGTTGGAACCCGTAGGAAAGCTTAAGTTCCTAAGTTTTTTAAAGGTTATTTGAGTGGCAAGGTTTTGTCACTTGAATAACATAAAAACGTGCCCCCTTATAAGTGTCAAAATATGCTTTTGAATCTTGAGGCCTTCCCACATAGTTCTAACCAGTACAATTATATTTTTCTGACATTAAAATTTCAAATCATTCATACGTTATACTAAACATATTTTCTATATAAAATCTACTACGTTATATTTTCATATAAACATACAGAAAACACTATAATACACCACATAGACAGTGGCTCTAGGATTACCCACCTCAAAATCCAGCTTAGAAACGGTAGAAGTGATGCGAAAAAATCCCTAATCGCGGTAGGTGGTCCCTGCTATTTTTCCAGCTTCCGGCAGCGTAACAGCAATGCACGAACGGAACAACAAAGAAAGAAACAAAACGAACAAGAAGAAAAAGTGAAGTGAATGGCGTCAGGAGGCTGGCCCATTATATAGGCAGCCTCCACTGCCTCAACTTATTAATTTATATATATATATATATTATTTTTATTATTCATACTTATTATTATATTATATAATAATATATTATATACATATGTATGAAAATATCCCTGCCAACCGTGGCAGGGGATATGGATGACCCCCCTTAGTACAATTTTGATCATGTTTGATCGTGTTTTGTCGTTTGCAGTCCCGGTACTTCGGGTACGGCTGTCCGAAAAATATTCCGGACATACTGTTATGACCCACTAATTTTTCTTATTACTTGTTTAATTTTATTTGGGCATTCTTAATTTTCATATTAGTGTATTTTACGGACTCCTTTGAGTCATAATTAAAGTTTAATGGTAACCGAAAACCGATTCGGACCTCACAAGGTTCCGCGAAATCGCCAAATTACTATTTTTAGCTAATATTTTAAATATTAAAGTTAATGATTAAATTTTCTAATCTTATTAATTTATTCTTATTTATTTATTATNTTTAACCACTTTCTAGGATCTTGACACAGCTTTGGATTTGTCACAACCGTGCCAATCTCGTAGAAAGTTCCTATGCGCTTTTGTCGTTCAAATTAAATATATACCTACTTTACGGCTTTCAAATCCATAAGGGATCCAATTGCAGTATAGTCGGGTATAGTCGAATCCACAGAGAGTTGCAAAAATACCGTTCTTGAGTTCATTTAATTAAACAATGAAGTGAAAGATTTGATAATTGATTTGATAGTTAAAATAAATAAATAAACAACATAAAAGTAAATAGGGAACAAATCAGAGGTAGTTCCGGAGCTTGTTGGAAATTTTAATCATATCATAGTTTCATGCATCCAGTTACTTATTACATAGAACTATCAATTGATCGCCCCCACCAGTTCTTAACTTGTCATCACTTTCGCGCATGACAAGATTATAGGTTTCCTTTGTTAAACTGTCACTTTCGCACACAAGCTTAACAAGGTACTCCAGCATTAATCCAGATGTTAAAACGGCTAATCTTTATTCCAGTTACGGCAACAAGATTAGATAAAGTGGTTTAGTTCCGACTCTAACGATTGTAATTTTCGTTCACAACGTTCAAGTCTCAAATCTAGTTAAGTATAATGATGTTGATCTTAACTTGGTTATGATTTAATTAGCATAACTATAGTTCATACTATTAAATCCCAAATCAAGAATCAAAACATTAAACAAAACTAGCACTAAGCATAAAACCATTCAAGCAAATCATAGAAAAAGGATAGATTCATATGTAATAGTTACATGGATATAAGCAAACTATAATAATGACCAAAATCCCAACAAAAAGAGGGTTAGGAACCCATCTTACAAGAGAATCTCGGAGGCAAGGTTTAGGCACTTACCATGACACGTGCTCACGCTATCATGCCCATGGCTTCGCCGAGCTTCCTCGATCTCCGGCTCCTTCACAAGCCTCGTCTTTGTTCCTAACCTAACCTAAACTAAACAAAGCTTCAAAGTACAAAGAAAATGTGTAAAAGAAGTGAAGAATGGAGGGGGAAAGGATGCCCTCGGAATGGCCTCGGCCTCCTCTATTTATAGGCAAAATTTGGGGTCCTTCGCTCAGCGGTTTTGGTACCATCGCTGAGCGATAAGTTCTGAGTCGCTGGGCGGCGGCGCACTCTCGCTGAGCGATTGTACTTTCATGTGTCGTCATTAAATGCTCGGCAGCTTTTTCAGGGCGGCGCTGACGTGGATTGCGGCGCCAAGCTGGATCCAGCTGGCTTAATGATTGCGCTGGTACAAGTGGCTTGCTGACATAGGTTCGCTCAGCGATAAGTGTTATACCGCTGAGCGATTTATTCTTTCATGCTAAGCAATACTTGTCCTTCGCTGAGCGGTGCTTCGTCCAGCATCTTCTCTTTAAGCTCTTTTCCAATTCTGCCCTTTTCTTCCATTCTTTATGGGATTATTCTTCATAAATTATGCTTGCATCCATTCTTCAAAATATATTTAAAACCTACAAAATACAGGGGGATTCATTAGATAATTCTTTAAAAACATAACAGATAAGTGCCATTTTAATATGTCAATTTTGTGTAAATTGGGCACTTATCAATGACCCCCTTGGTACAATTTTGATCATGTTTGATCGTATTTTGTCGTTTGCAGTCCCGATACTTCGGGTACGGCTGTCCGAAAAATATTCCGGACATACTGTTATGACCCACTAATTTTTCTTATTATTTATTTAATTTTATTTGGGCATTCTTAAATTTTCACATTAGTGCACTTTACGGACTCCTTTGAGTCATAATTAAAGTTTAATGGTAATCGAAAATCGATTCGGACCTCACAAAATTCTGCGAAATCGCCCAATTACTATTTTAGCTAATATTTTAAAGATTAAAGTTAATGATTAAATTTTTCAATCTTATTAATTTATTCTTATTTATTTATTATGCGAAATCTTCGTAAGGGAAAAAAATCGGGATGTTACACACAACACCTTAGCTTAGACAACAACATCATTTTTTATTCCACAATGAATTCGAGTAGCATATTGAGACATACTTAGAAGAGGATGTCGTGGTTATTGATGTGCATGACATCTATGAAAGCTTGGAGGATTGCTCCAAGAGTTTTGTTGGAAAGCTTATGTTTGATCGGGCATTCAACATAGGCACTCTGATGATTCCGAGTTATTGAATATGAGGACAACACCTTTTAGTTCTTCTTCGCGACGGATATAGATGTGCTACGTATTGAGAAAGGAGGCCCATGGCTCTTCAAAGATTTCTTGGTAAACTTAAAATGATGGAGCACTAGCACTTCTATAGACAAGGTTTACTTCTCTCACATCCCAATTTGGGTGCAACTGTGGGATCTTCTTGAGCACTACAAGACAAATGAAGTTGGCAAGCAGATTGTAGAGTTTCTCAACATCACATTATGATTGATGACAGGACGCGAAAATAAAATTATAAAGAATCCTTCTCCTCTTGGATGTTCTTAAGGTTCTTAGGGACTCCAAAAAAATAATGGGTCCTAATAAGAATAAGATCATTATTGATCTGAAGTATAAGAAGATTGACATTTTTTACAACTAATGTAGCCACATGGGTCATGACGAGAGGGTTTGTCAGATCTTTTTTGAGGACACAATGAATGATGTTATTTAGGAGCCAAAGGCTAGGGATTGATAACAACGAACCAAACTAGTTGGAAAATCATGGAGGAGGGAGAGAGGAAACAAGTTGAAGAAAAGGTGGTGTTTTCAAGACCTATTCTAGGATCTAAACCAAGGCTTGTTAGTCTCCTGAAAAGCTTTTCAAACATATCCATGAGTAGTTCTTAGAAGGAGGGAGCTCTACCATTGCTATTGTGACAACTAGGGAAACGATGAAGAAGATCCTACCAAAGGTTCGAGACACAACTATCTCTAGCAAAACAAGCAAATTGTTGGGGTTGGATGACAATGAGACCATCTCCACCACTTACAATGAGGTTATTATGGAAAACCAGATTGGCGAACTGGGAATCTCTTCAAACAAGGTGAACTCCTCTGAGCAGCCAATGCAGAAGAAGATGAGGATGAAGAATCTAGCTAGAGTTAAGGGTCAAGAGATTTCAAGTTTCAATATGGCGAAACATAGATCCATGGAAGTGGATTATGTGGATGGTGCAAAGAGCCTTTCTTCAACAAGTTACTCAAGAAAGGAAAAAAGGTCTTAATATTTCAAATTGAACCCCACGAACTACTATCATCCTTGCTTTCTTGATCAACGATTTTGTTCCCATCTACATTTTATTACATGAAATTTGTAATATCTATTTTTTTTGTTTAAGATGACATGTGTCAAGCCCTAACTTCGGATGTGGCCGCACGTAGGGCTACTGCCCTATGAAAGCTCAGACGTGGCATACTAACGTATATGAAATGATTGTAAATGAAATAAATAAATAACTTTATTTCAAATAGCTAACTTTATAGAATAACTGACTTCATATAATTGGCTTCAATTCAGAAATACTGAGTTATATGGTGTCTAAAAGTATAACTGACTAAGATGAGGGATCCTGCCCTAAACATCCGAAGCATATCTAACATGACTCTGATAGACCCTAATATGAAGCGAAGCTTACCACTGATGCTAAATCCTTACTTTTACTGGATGAGGGGGCGTTCTTACTGTCCTCTACTGTATCTGAAAAATGATATTGACAGAGGGGTGAGTTTGTCATCTTAGTGATGGGTGCCTCGGTACTACACAACTAACATATACTGCATATAGTTAGAGCATTTAGATATACATATATTGAATGATAAATAAAACATAGAAGCTGAATTAAATCTGAATAAACTGCTGTAAAGTAAATCTGATCTGTCTGCCGCGTTTGCCCACCTCTTTGGCAGAGGGGCACGAGGAGAGATGCCTCTCGATCCTTGATTTCAAGGGAACCTTGTCTCGACCTTGCTTCACTAGGATAAATCCTAGTGGTTCCAGTACGCTTATCCTAGATACTTGTACGGGTATGCATACCTTAATCTAAGGAGCCTGATGCTCATATAAACTAAATCTAAAAGGGCATGGATGCCATAATATAAGGAGCCTGACGCTCAATGCTATCTAATACTGAGTTTGATCTATGAGGTCGTTGACCCCATACTATTCTAAGTCGTCTATCTTAAGATATATTGTTTGTAAAGTGTAACACCCCTGCTAACTGCCCACTTCCATGGTAGTAAGCAATGCTCACAGGGTTGTTAACCGTTGTGTCGGGTTACCTTCAGCCCGTACTTTTACCTTTACAAATATTTTATACGCAAAAATATGGACCATTTTCAAAATCGTTTGCGTGCTTTATCAATTTATAAACTAGGAGCCGTGCGTGATTAACAGAATATATAACAACAATCTCTAATAACTGGTGTAGAATATGGAGAGAGTGTGTATATAGATATAATTACAACCAAGGTCCCAAAACATNACATTATCATAATAGTAATATTATCATATTAAAAATTATAAATAATAATAATAATAATAATCATATTTTATTCTTCTTATTTTTTGTAATATTAATAATAACAATGCTAAAAATAGTAATAATATTATTATAATAAAATTATAAATAATAAATGTGTGTCTGTGAGGGGTGATACATACCCGTGTATGTATGTATATAAAATAATAATATTAATATTAATAATAATAATAATAATAATAATAATAGTAAATGAGGCTAATAATACTATATCTCCGTTACATAATATATATATATATATATATATATATATATAAATGATTGTATAATAATAATAATAATAGTAATAATAATAATAATATAGGCCAATAGAACAAAGGGTATCGAATAAAATCAGAAAAACCTAAAAACCAGTAAATATTATATTCAAAGTCTTGTAAGATTAAAGGGTCTGGAGTAAAGAAAATACAATAACGATTATCAAAAGTTTGAACAATTTGATAATAATAATATAATCTACAAAATATTGTAAATAATGAAAGTAGTTGATAGAAATGAAACAGATATCCTTCGATAATAAGAAGATAGAGAAAGAAAATCATGAAAACTTACAAAGCAAGTTGATTTAGAATTTGATTGATCTTCCACTTTACAATATTGCTCATACAAGGTTTTCTCAGAGAATTTTCTCTATCTCTCACTACTTCTTTGCAATTCTTCACTCTTATGATAACTCTGAGTTGTAATGAAAGAGGGCTCCCAATTTATAATTCATTGGGGCTGAATACATCCAAACTTTAAACAGTAGTAGGGAACATAATAATTACAACTTTTGACAATTTCGATAAAGGAAAAGCAAAAGTAAAATTATTGAGAGACTTTAGCAAAAGTAAAATTATTGAGAAACTTTATGTCGCGTCTTTTGTAAGGAATCCGCGTGCTGGCAACTTTACGTCTTGTCTTGCTTTTCTTCTTGTCGTTTTCTGCCGACACCTCTTGGTGGTGGCAGGTCTTGTAATGATGACTTTTACAGGAAAGGCATCCCGTAACAGTCGTCTTCATTGTCTTGCAGATAATTCGAAGAGCTGGAGGCCTCTTCTTCGGGATCTGACTCAGAACCGAAGGAAGTCTTCTTCCAGGTCTTCTTTAGGTCTTGAGAGGAGGTGGCGGAGGCCAAGGCAGCCATTAGCTGAGCTTTTTCCGCTGCAAATTTCTTTTCTTGATCGGAAATAGGTGTTGGAGCTGGTATTGGGGTTTCAGGGGGTTTTCCCTGAGAACTCATCTTGAACCATTGATCAATTCTTTCTTTTTTAACTAAATCAATATTGAACTTGGACCACCATTTTACTCGTATTGATCTTACCAACATCAGAAGATCAGAATCTTCCGATACTTTGGCTTTAGTGTAATCCCAGGATAAAATCCAGGTTATTGCTTGACTCGCTACAAACGAGATAAATTGATAATCGCCCACAAAGGTGGTAATAGTTTTGAAATGAGAATAACTATCTTGAACTTCTTTAGGGAATGTTGATAACATAGGTCCCATCTGGTTAAACCAGTGGATGAACCATTTGGGGAACTTTAAAGATATGCCTTTCTTGAACCATAAAAACCATGAATGTTGATAAGGTTTATAGTAAAAAGTATTGTACCATGCCTCAATATAATCTTGATACGTATATTGAGGTGGGTTGAAATTCATTGAAAATTGTTTTGGTTTATGAAGTTCTTGTCCCCAGTCCTGGATGGAGAGGACCTTGAGAATCTTGACCTTTGAATGAAGGATCGAACCAGAGGGGTCGTCCTTATGTACCAGTTCAACTGATTCAGTATCGACCAGAATGAATTCATAGAAAAGTCTTGTTTTAAGGGTAGTGTGAGGGATATATTGAAATGGTGGAGGGAAAATGAGTTGAGCAATCTCTCTAGGTTGCTTCTTCTGCCATTCTTTCTCGATTATTGCTATGGGTAAAAGGTCGTCTTTTTCTTGATATTGGGGTTCGGTCAGTGTGGCTGACGAACGACTTGGGTTAATGGTTAATGTATTGTAGTAGTTAAGGGAAGCAAATTTGTTTTGACTAGGGATTTGAGTTTGAGAAGGAGCTGTTTGAGGGGGAGTTTTGAGGACGTCGGAGTATGGAGATATTGAAGGTTGTCCTGAGGGACGTATTGGGCTAGGTCCGGTTGGCCTAAGAGTACTGGGTATTGATCTCGGGCTTGGTATTGAACTGGGGCTAGGACTGCCCATGGGGTTACTTGATCTTGATCTGGTTACTTTAGAACTTTCTGAACCCAATGGGGTTCCATAGTATTCTTTTGTCCTTTTATTTTCGCTCATTTGATCCCTGTAAAAACTCTCTTGTGAGAAAATCTGGTAAAGTGTTTGTCTCTCCTTTAATATGTTGAATCTCAAAATCAAAGCAAGATAATAAAGATTGCCATCGGGCAAAGATGTGTTTTGAAACCAGATTTTTAACATCTTTTTGTAAAACAGAAGGAGCTGCTTTGCAATCAGTTTTGATAAGAAAACTTTTATTAAACAAATCATCTTGAAATTTCATAACACATAAAACGATTGATAAAACTTCCTTTTTAACAGTAGAGTATTGTTGTTGAGAAGAGTGCCAGATACCCGAATGGTACCTAACAATTTGTTCTGTGTGGGAGTCTGGTAGTATTTGTTTAAGGACACCCCCATATCCTAATTCTGAGGCATCTGTTTCTATGATAAGTCTTGCTTCTGGATCTGGAATTCCTAAGCAAGGAAGGGTTTTTATCATGGTTTTAACTTGAGTAACTACCTTAGTCATACTCTCGTCCCATCGTGGAGGATTCTTCTTTAATCTTTTGTAAAGGGGGGCACAGATGACCCTAATATTGGGAATAAAGTCGGCTACATAATTCAGACATCCTAAAAATCTTTGTAGCTGGGTTTTGTCTAATATCTTATTAGGGAATTTTGAGGCAAATTCTAAAGATCTCTGAATGGGAGTTACGGTTCCCTGATAGATTTCAAATCCTAAGAACCTAACTCGGGTTTGGAAAAGCTTTATTTTTCTAGCAGACACAACTAACCCATTTTCTTTGATAATTTTAATAAAGGTTTCTAAATGTTGAACATGTTGATTTATTCCTCTGGAAAATACTAATACATCATCAAGGTAGACGATAGTAAATTCCATGTAAGGATAAAAAATATCGTTCATAATATTTTGAAATTCACTAGGAGCGTTTTTAAGACCTTGTGGCATTACATTCCATTCGTAATGGCCAAAAGGGACGACAAATGCTGTCTTGTACCTATCCTCCTCCCTCACTGAAATTTGGTAATAACCGGATTTCATGTCGAATTTGGAGAAGATAGTGGCTCCATGTAATCTTTTGATAAGATCATTTTTATTAGGTAAAGGATACCTAATCCATTTTAAAGCTTTGTTGAGAGGTTTATAATTAATTACTAGCCTAGGAGCTCCTCGTTCTTGCTCAGAGGCGTTCATAACATAAAACCCTGCACAACTCCATGGAGACTTAGATGGGCGAATTAGCCCTTTGTCTAAGTATTCTTGGAATTCCTTTTTACAATACTGAATATATTCCTTATTCATTTGAATAGGTCTAGCTTTAGTTGGAATATTTTTTTCATCAAAGCTGTCTATATATGGTAAGGAGATTTCATATTTTTTCCTATGCCAAAAGGCTGTAGGATTTTGTTCGCAAATTTCCTTTTCAATAGTATCTTGTAATTTTTTAATTATTTTTTGAACATTGGGGGATTGAATTTGTTGTTCAATCCTTTGATACTGAACTTCTTTATTGAGCATATTAATATGAGTTTGTTTCCTTTGAATTAAATTAATTTGTTTAACTGATAGTTCTTGTAAGCTATGTACCTCTCGACCTTGCGGAGGTCCAAGGAAGTCAAACATAACTTCTTGTCCTAAAGGAGAAGAAATTATTCCTTTATTGGTTACATAGAACGGATACAGGAGAGTTAGGAAAGGGGTTCCTAATATCATTTCCTGACTCATGTTTTTAACTAAGACAAATGAAGTGGTATAACAAATCTTGTTTTTACAAATTTTTGCATTAGACAGTTTGTAATTAATTTTTAAACTTGAGCCATTGGTACAAGCCAAGTTCTCAGTAGTTTTTTCATAATATTGTGAGGGGATGATACCTTCTTGAATACAATTCATATCAGCCCCTGAGTCAATTAGGGCCGTTATATTGAACTTTCTTCCTTGGATAACCAAAGTTATTTGACAATACCACTTGTGTTGAGTTATGATACTTAGGGTGTTAATAAATTGATCATTAGAAACCGATCCGCTCCCCTCTGGTATCAGAGCCAAGTCGGCTCTAGTGAAGATCAATAACTGTTAGTTTATTGCTATTCTTAGGTTTTTGTTGNCTGAACCTGTTCATTATCCTTTATTCTATTGGCCTAACGCCTTTGTTCCCAGACACTATAACCTCTTACAACCATCTACAGTAACCCCGGACAGGATCCAATCAGCTCCTGTTTCTCCTTCACCACTAGACTTAGAGCTAGACTATCTCTACAACGACCCCGATAACGGCTATAGATCAGCACCCTCTTCACCTCCTTCCGCCTCTGATTATCATTACGAGTTGTTTGACGACTCGGACTACGGTAACGAAACCGATTAAGTTTACGATCCGCCGCAGAAATTATTCCTTTATTGGTGACATAGAACGGATACAGGAGAGTTAGGAAAGGGGTTCCTAATATCATTTCCTGACTCATGTTTTTAACTAAGACAAATGAAGTGGTATAACAAATCTTGTTTTTACAAATTTTTGCATTAGACAGTTTGTAATTAATTTTTAAACTTGAGCCATTGGTACAAGCCAAGTTCTCAGTAGTTTTTTCATAATATTGTGAGGGGATGATACCTTCTTGAATACAATTCATATCAGCCCCTGAGTCAATTAGGGCTGTTATACTGAACTTTCTTCCTTGGATAACCAAAGTTATTTGACAATACCACTTGTGTTGAGTTATGATACTTAGAGTGTTAATAAATTGATCATTTGTATCCGATCCAGATGATTGGTTATGGGCTAGAATAGCCTTTTCCAAATCTGTATCAGATTTCTGAGAACGAAGAATTTCTTTTCCTTCAAGCTGTAAGACCTTGAAGTTTAAAGATAATACTTCATCCTTTAATTCTTTTATATCGTTCTTTAAGGACTTTATTTCTTGCTGTAAGTCTTTTACCGAGATTTGTTCCTTAGATTTTTTAAATCTTCCCATAATTTCATTCATATCGATTGGTATTATATCGGGTTTTTGTTGTTCCTGTTTTTTAACTAATTCTCCTAATTGATGAATAAATTCATCCCTTAATGGAGAATCTTCCATTTTATCTATTATGGATATTAATGTAGAGGTTTGTTCTGCATCTAAAACGTTAATCTTTTTCATGCAGTCACTACATGGACAGATTCCTGGACCTAGACAATTTCCTTCATCAGAAGAGTCTTCTGAAGGAGAGGAGTCTTGTTCCAGTTGATGTATCTCATATTGGTCTTCTTGATCGCTTAGATCGCTTACTGAACTAGAGTCCGAGGATTCTGGCTCAGAGTTTAATAAAATATTGATTAATCCTTTCTTTAATTCTTCATCGATTTGTAACTCATTAATCTTTTGTTGAGTTTTACATGTATTTGCATAATGACCTGTTTTACCACATTTCCAACAGGCATTTTTAGGGATATTATCTTTCTTTGTTTTCTTTTGATACTTTGGTGCAGATTTCTTCCTATATGGTTTAGAATGTTGTTGAGCAGGTTGCGCTGGTGGTTTAGTATAGGCTTTGGATTTGTTAAAAGATTTCTTTCTGTAAGGCGGTGTAAGTTTCTGTTTTCGCTTGACAGAGGTGCTAGGAGCCCTTAAGGGTTCTACACCATATTGATGACAGAAAGTTCCTAGTTCCTTACGATTAAATGTTACTTCTTTACGCATTTTATTTTGAAGTTTAAAATCAGTGCACACTTGTATTCCAGTCTCTACGATAACCGTATGGATCTCTCCATAAGTTAAAGTTTGATAATTTAAAGTTCCTCCTTGATGTTTTTGAAGATTAAGTTTTACTTTTTCTGCAAAGAGTTTTGGAAGTCCAGCGACAAACTTTTCTTTCCAAAATCCTGCTGACCCATCCTCTCTAAGGGTAACCTTAGATAGAAAGGTATCTTTATACCAACGATAATCAGACATCGTTGGGCAGTGTAGATTTGTTAATTGACTAGCGGCCCTGTCTTTGAACATTGTTGGGTCGCCTATGAAATTTCTCATTATTGAATAAATAAGGGTAGGTACAGCATCTTGCTCTCCTCCCTCATTTTTGACCGAGGTTAGGATTAAATCTCTTTCCTGCTGGGTAAGAAGATTGTCCCACCATCCTTTTAATTGTCCTGTAAATCCTTTAATTAATCCCTTAGCTGCTTCTTGGTTAGTATTGTTCTTACTCATGTATGCAGTAGCACACATAGACATTTGGCAGGTTAAATCTAAAATTTGCTGTTCAGCTAGACCATCTAGATTCCATTCTATAAGATCTGTTCCACTAAATGATGCAGTAATATGTTGAGGACGTTCTTCAAATTGTATATCTGCATAGGTAGGTCTTGGATAATAATTTTTTAAATTTGGGTATTTTTGATAGGTTAACTTATTTATTTCTGGAGTTTCGGCGTTAATGGTATTGATAGAGCTAAGCTTTAATCTTTCTAAGGTTTTACAAATTTCCGAAATCTTGGTATCTGTAGGGGATGATAAGTTTATTTGATCTTTCTTTGAGGTATCGATTTTGTATATGGGAGTAGCATTAGTTTTTAAAGACCTGGTCGAACTACTGGGTTGATCAGGATGGTTTTCTATCCTGGTTAACTGTTTTGACATTACTCCTAACATAGTGTTAGAGTAGTTTAATTGCTGATGAAGATTTTTTATATCATTCTTACTTAAAGGTTGTTCTTCTTTAAGTATAGTTTTGAATGGTATTGCTTCTACTTCAACTTTAGTGTTTTGTAATTTTATTCCTTCTGCGGGTGGATACTCTGATTCTATAGTGGAATCATTGAGTAGCCTCCAAGTTGTTATTCTTTTATCTAAGGGGTTTAAAGATTTTACAAAATGTTGTTCAAACCAATGAAAGAAATAGAGATTTATCTCATGTTCTTCCATAAAGTGGTAGAACTGAGAACGAATCTCACTTCTTTCTTCAGGAGAGTAGTTCGAAAAGAACCAATCTACCCTTGGTTTATTATAAGAAGCATTAAAATCTTTTCTTATCCATTCTTTATCTATTTGAAACGGAGAATCTTTGGTTAGAGTATTAATCATTTGCGAAGTTCCTGGGGAATATTGAGGAGATTCTGGATTATTTTGGTAAACCGGCTGTGCTACACTAGGGGTAGGATTCTGTATTCCGTAGATTTCTGAATTGTCTACAGAAAATCTAGCCGAATCCATCCTAGGGTAAACATTAGGGGTACCAATTCTTACAGATGTTGACCTATTCATCCTAAGACGTATTGTCGAACCTTCTTCTATAATTTCTCGTACCTGAGTATTATAGATTTCGGGCTCTTCAATAGCATCTTCGAATTTCCATTCTTCAGGCATGTGAAGAAGGGCTTCTTGATGAGATAATCTTTTAGGAGTTTGTATTTTGGATTTTGATAAATTAGCTTCAATTACTATGGTTTCATTACGGCTTGAAGACCGTAGTGCCCTATAACCATAATCAATTTTTGTTACTTTATAGTATACTCTGTATATTATACGAAAGGTTCCTCTATCTGGTTTAACAGTTCCTGGGGGAACTTGGATATGTAATTTTTGAGATGATGCGGTATGTTCATTTTTAAGATCCATTGAAAAATTAGGATAGCAATTAAAGAAGGCTGGCCCGTCATGCAGGTTACTTTCCATAATTGCTAAGAGTTGATCTTTAAACTTTACCAATCTATGATCCCTTAACAAAGATACTATGGGTAGGCTGACTCCTATCCTATAGTTTGGTTTTATCGCTACTTGGATTAAACCTAGATGAATAAAGTTAAATCCTCTAGCAATATGTTGATCTAAATCTTCTTGGCTTAGAAGATCTATGGTTTGATCTGCCCCTGTTCCAGGGTAAATATGTTCTATCATATGGATTTCTTCATTTGCTACAGAAAATAATGACCTTGTTTTATAAATTTCTTGAGGCTTTACTTTGGGTAATGACCAGTTTTGGAGAGAGTTTTCTAATTCTGCAATTTTTAATTCTTGTTGCTTTATGTTTGATGAACTGGCTTCTCCAGAATTGGAGCTAGAAGGCTGGTTTGGATCTCTAACTATCATTTTATTGTTTTTCCCTAAGCTTAAATCACTCAAGGTTCTTATCACATTTTTAAACTTTTGTGCCATTTTATTTGGATGTGCTACGGGACCACCTAACTGGCTGACCAACGGACTTACCACACTGCCGGGACCACCTCTCTAAAGGCTGACCAACGTATGAGTAGCTCACACTACTACACCCTCCAAGGAAATGGACAAAGGGTTAAAAAGGATAAGAGTTCTTGAACAACAAAAACCTAAGAATAGCAATAAACTAACAGTTATTGATCTTCACCAGAGCCAACTTGGCTCTGATACCAGAAAGCGGCGGATCGTAAACTTAATCGGTTTCGTTACCGTAGTCCGAGTCGTCAAACAACTCGTAATGATAATCAGAGGCGGAAGGAGGTGAAGAGGGTGCTGATCTATAGCCGTTATCGGGGTCGTTGTAGAGATAGTCTAGCTCTAAGTCTAGTGGTGAAGGAGAAACAGGAGCTGATTGGATCCTGTCCGGGGTTACTGTAGATGGTTGTAAGAGGTTATAGTGTCTGGGAACAAAGGCGTTAGGCCAATAGAATAAAGGATAATGAACAGGTTCAGGCAAGCCTAAAAACCAATAGATATTATATTCAAAATCCTGCAATATTAAGGGGTCTGGAGTAAAGAACATACAATAACGATTATCAAAACTTTGAACAATTTGATAGTAATAATGTAGTCTGCAAAATATTGTAAATAATGAAAATAGCTGATGAATATAAAACAAATATCCTTCGATGATAAGTAGATAGAGAAAGAAAATCATGAAAACTTACAAAGCAAGGCGTTTAAGAATTTGATTGATCTTCAATTGTACAATATCGCTCATACAAGGTTTTATCTCAGAGGGTTTTCTTTCTTTCTCTTGTTTTTCTCTCGTTTTAACTCTGAGGTGTAATGAAAGAGAGCTCCCAATTTATAGCTCATTGGGGCCGAATACATCCAAACGTTTTAACAGTAGTGGGGAACATTATTATTACAACTTTTGACTCTTTTGATAAAGAAAAGGTAAAAGTAAAATTATTGAGAAACTTTACGTCGCGTCTTCTGTAAGGAATCCGCGTGCTGGCAACTTTACGTCTTGTCTTGCTTTTTCTTCTTGTCGTCTTCTGCCGACACTTCTGATTGGTTGGCGGCAGGTCTTGGAATGATGACTTCTTATAGGAAAGGCATCCCATAACAGTCGTCTTCATTATCTTGTAAATAATTTGAAGAACTGGAGGCTTCTTCTTCAGGATCTGACTCCGAACCGAAGGAAGTCTTCTTCCAAGTCTTCTTTAGGTCTTGAGAGGAGGTGGCGGAGGCCAACGCGGCCATAAGCTGAGCCTTTTCCGCTGCAAATTTCTTTTCTTGATCGGAAGTTGGTGTTGGAGCTGGTATGGGGGTTTCAGGGGTCTTTCCCTGAGAACTCATCTTGAACCATTGATCAATTCTCTCCTTTTTAATTAAATCAATATTGAACTTGGACCACCATTTTACCCGTATTGATCTAACCAACATCAGAAGATCAGATTCTTCCGATACCTTGGCTTTGGTGTAATCCCAGGATAAAATCCAGGTTATTGCTTGACTCGCTACAAACGGGATAAATTGATAATCGCCCACAAAAGTGGTAATAGTTTTGAAATGAGAATAACTATCTTGAACTTCTTTAGGGAATATTGACAGCATAGGTCCCATCTGATTAAACCAGTGGATGAACCATTTGGGGAATTTTAATGATATGCCTTTCTTGAACCATAAAAACCATGAATGTTGATAAGGTTTGTAGTAAAAGGTGTTGTACCATGCCTCAATATAATCTTGATAAGTATATTGAGGTGGGTTAAAATTCATTGAAAATTGTTTTGGTTTATGAAGTTCTTGTCCCCAGTCTTGGACGGAGAGGACTTTGAGGATCTTGACTTTTGAGTGAAGGATCGAACCAGAGGGGTCGTCCTTATGTACAAGTTCAACCGATTCAGTATCGACTAGGATGAACTCATAAAACAGTCTTGTTTTAAGGGTAGTATGTGGAATATACTGAAATGGTGAAGGGAAGATTATTTGAGCAATCTCTCTGGGTTGCTTCTTTTGCCATTCTTTTTCAATTATTGCTATGGGTAAAAGGTCATCTTTTTCTTGATATTGTGGTTCGGTCAGAGTAGCTGACGAACGATTTGGGTTAATGGTTAAAGTGTTGTAGTAGTTAAGGGCAGCAAATTTGTTTTGGCTGGGGATTTGAGGTTGTGACGGAGCTGTTTGAGGGGGAGTTTTGAGGACTTCTGAGTATGGAGATATTGAAGGTTGTCCTGAGGGACGTATTGGGCTAGGTCCGGTTGGCCTAAGGGTACTGGGTATTGATCTCGGGCTTGGTATTGAACTGGGGCTAGGACTGCCCAGGGGGTTACTTGATCTTGATCTGGTTACTTTAGAATTTTCTGAACCCAGTGGGGTTCCATAATATTCTTTTGTCCTTTTATTTTCGCTCATTTGATCGTAAAAACTCTCTTGTGAGAAAATCTGGTAAAGTGTTGGTCTCTCCTTTAATATGTTGAATCTCAAAATCAAAGCAGGATAATAACGCTTGCCATCTGGCAAAAATATGTTTTGAAACCAGGTTTTTAACATCCTTTTGTAAAACAGAGGGAGCTGCTTTGCAATCAGTTTTGATAAGAAAACTTTTGTTAAACAAATCATCTTGAAATTTCATCACACATAAAACGATTGATAAAACTTCCTTTTTGACGGTAGAATATTTTTGTTGAGAAGAGTGCCAGATACCTGAATGGTACCTAACAATTTGCTCAGTAGTGGAGTTTGGTAATATTTGTTTAAGGATACCTCCATATCCTAATTCTGAGGCATCTGTTTCTATGATAAGTTTTGCGCCTGGATCTGGAATTCCTAAGCAAGGAAGGGTTTTTATCATGGCTTTGACTTGAGTGACCACCTTGGTCATATTCTCATCCCATTGTGGAGGATTCTTCTTTAATCTTTTGTAAAGGGGGGCACAGATGACCCTAATATTGGGAATAAAGTCGGCTACATAATTCAGACATCCTAAAAATCTTTGTAGCTGGGTTTTGTCTAGTATCTTATTAGGGAATTTTGAGGCAAACTCTAAAGATCTTTGAATGGGAGTTACGGTTCCCTGATAGATTTCAAATCCTAAGAACCTAACTCGGGTTTGGAAGAGCTTTATTTTTCTAGCAGACACAACTAACCCATTTTCTTTGATAATTTTAATAAAGGTTTCTAAGTGTTGAACATGTTGATTTATTCCTCTGGAAAATACTAATACATCATCAAGGTAGACGATAGTAAATTCCATGTAAGGATAAAAAATATCGTTCATAATATTTTGAAATTCACTAGGAGCGTTTTTAAGACCTTGAGGCATTACATTCCATTCGTAATGACCAAAAGGGACAACAAAGGTTGTCTTGTACCTATCCTCCTCCCTCACTGAAATTTGGTAATAACCAGATTTCATGTCAAATTTGGAGAAGATTGTGGCTCCATGTAGCCTTTTGATAAGATCATTTTTATTGGGTAAAGGATACCTAATCCATTTTAAAGCTTTGTTAAGGGGTTTGTAGTTAATTACTAGCCTAGGAGCACCTCGCTCCTGCTCAGAGGCGTTCATTACATAAAACCCTGCACAACTCCACGGAGACTTAGAAGGACGAATAAGACCTTTATCTAAGTATTCTTGGAGTTCCTTTTTACAATATTGAATATATTCCTTATTCATTTGAATAGGCCTAGCTTTAGTTGGGATATTTTTCTCATCGAAGTTATCTATATATGGTAAAGAGATTTCATATTTTTTCCTGTGCCAAAAGGCCGTAGGATTTTGTTCGCAAATTTCCTTTTCAATAGTATCTTGTAATTCTTTAATTATTTTTTGAACATTGGGGGATTGAATTTGTTGTTCAATCCTTTGATACTGAACCTCTTTATTGAGCATATTAATGTGAGTTTGTTTCCTTTGAATTAAATTAATTTGTTTAACTGATAGTTCTTGTAAGCTATGTACCTCTCGACCTTGCGGAGGTCCAAGGAAGTCAAACATAACTTCTTGTCCTAAAGGAGAAGAAATTATTCCTTTATTGGTGACATAGAACGGATACAGGAGAGTTAGGAAAGGGGTTCCTATTATTAATATTATTAATAATAGGGTATTGGGAATCGGGGGAGGTGTATAATAATAATAATAATAATAATAATAATAATAATAATAATAATAATAATAATAATAATAATAATAATAATAANTTATTATTATTATTATTATATACCTACCCCAATTCCCAATACCCCTCTTCCTTTTCAATTTTCACACTTTCCTCTTCTTTCCCCTTTACCCAGACACACCCACCGTCCCAACTCCCACTCCCACTCCCACTCTTCCTTTCCCCTTTCCTCTTCCTTTCCCTTTCTTCTTCCTTACACACACACATTCACACTCTTTCCTTTCCTCTTCCACCTCTTCATTTCCTCTTTTCTCTTCCTTTCCTCTCCACTGCAACTTCGTGTGTCTTCTTCGGCCAACCCTCTCCGGCCGCCCTGCCCTTGCCCTCTCCGCCAGGCCTGGAGCAGCCTTGACGCCCTCATCGGCCGCCTCCGCGCCGCCTACGAGGAGCACGGTGGCTCCCCATACTCCAACCCCTTCGGTAGTTCGGCGGCAGCCCCACTCTCAGATCTCATCTCATTTCATCTCCTAAATTTTTGTTTTTTTTTTGTTTTTATTTGTTTCCTTTTTATTATGGTTTGGACGTGTTCTGTATGTGATTACTGTAAGAACAAATGATGTTGTGTTTTGGTTTTTGTGTTCTGGATTTTTGCAAATTTTTGAATTGTGATTTTGTTCATCATCTTCATCTTCTGAGCCATGAGGACGGGTCACCCGCCGACCCGCCTGATCCGATCCGATCCGAGCAGGTGGCGGGTCTGGCGGGTACCCATAAAAAAACTGAAAAATTTACCCTACTCGACCCACGTGCTGATGGTCGGATCGGATCAAGGACATGGTCGGGTCTTACCCGACCCGACCCATGTGCACCCCTACTTTATAGAATAACTGACTTCATATAATTGGCTTTAATTCAGAAATACTGAGTTATATGGTGTCTAAAAGTATAACTGAAATTAAAATACTAAGATGAGGGATCCTGCCCTAAACATTAGAAGCATATCTAACATGACTCTGATAGACCTTAATATGAAGCGAAGCTTACCACTAATGCTAAATCCTTACTTCTACTGGACGAGGGGGCGTTCTTACTGTCCTCTTCTGTATCTGAAAAATGATATTGACAGAGGGGCGAGTTTGTCATCTTAGTGGTGGGTGCCTCGGTACTACACAACTAACATATACTGTATATAGTTAGAGCATTTAGATATACATATATTGAATGATAAATAAAACATAGAAGCTGAATTAAATCTGAATAAACTGCTTTAAAGTAAATCTGATCTGTCTGCAACGTTTGCCCACCTCTTTTGCAGAGGGGCACGAGGAAAGATGCCTTTCGATCCTCGATTTCAAAGGAACCTTGTCTCGACCTTGCTTCACTAGGATAAATCCCAGTGGTTCCTGATGGGAAATTTAACACAATAAATCAACAACTCAATTAGAGCTATATGCAGCGGATAATAATTTCCTCAACTTGCAAGAATCTATGAGAAGCAATAACAAATAATGACAATAACAATAACACACAAACAGGAAGACATGGAAATTTTTAACGTGGAAAACCTTCTCAATGTGAGAAGTAAAAACCACGGGCACAAGCTAGTCAATCAAGATCCACTATGATCAAAATAAGGGTACAAGAAAGTCTCAATCACAGCACAAATTGTGCTCAATAATCAGCCAAATAACAAGGCAAGAACGATGAAATAAAGAATAAGAGAAACCAGAAAATCCCAAATTCGCTGTTACTGTGTGTGGACAATTTCTCACTGGTCAGACAACTTCTCGGCGATCCCACCGTCCAGATTGAAGTATCATGTGTTCCAAACCTGCTGTAAAAATTTTAGCCCGATCCAACGGTGAAAGAAGCGGTGGCAACGGATCAAAGATTGTTGTGCTGTCAAAAATGGGAAAAACATTTTTTCTTCTCTTCTCCTTATTTTCTATTCTTTCTTTTTGTCTTCTTAGCCCTCTCTCTTAACCATAACAACTGACCCCTCTCCACTATTAAGTGAGAATAGTGGGTTTGCAAATATTGGGCCTTTCTCCACATAGGAAGGGAGCCCAACCCAACAAATCTCCCCCTCACAACTATGTGTAGGTGGTCGACAAACCAGCGATCTCACAACAAGTTTCAAACTTGCTTCTCGGTAGTGTCTTAGTCATCATATCAGTACAATTATCATCTGTGTGAACTTTTGCCAACTCAAGCAACCTAGCCTCCAAAGCATCACGTATCCAATGATACCTCACATCAATATGCTTTGACCTAGAGTGAAAAGTTGAATTCTTACCAAGATGAATTGCACTCTGACTATCACAAAATAGCAAGTACTTGTCTTGAACAAAACCAAGCTCCTGCAAGAGTTTCTTCTCTTGCCTATCATACACGATTCTTATACCAAGAATTTGCTTAGCAGCTCCCATGTCTTTCATGGCAAATGACTCGCCCAATTGCATCTTCAACCTGTCAATCATGGAAATATCTTTCCCAACAATAAGCATGTCATCAACATACAATAACAGGATAATAAAATCACTATTAGCAAACTTTTTAAGAAAGACACAATGATCAGAAGTAGTCTCCTTGTAGCCTTGCTCACACATAACAGATTCAAACTTCTTGTACCACTGTCTCGGAGCCTGCTTCAAACCATATAGGCTTTTTCTCAGCCTACACACATAGTCTTCCTTGCCTTCAACAAGAAAACCATCAGGTTGCTTCATATAAATCTCTTCCTCCAAATCACCATGAAGGAAAGTAGTTTTGACATCCATTTGCTCTACCTCTAAATCAAGAGTAGCAGCCAAACTCAACATAGTTCTAATGGATGATATCTTCACCACAGGAGAAAAAATCTCATTGAAATCAACACCTTTTCTTTGTCTAAAACCTTTCACCACCAATCTGGCTTTATACCTTGGAGATGTAGAGTTGCTTTCTTGCTTTACCCTGAAGATCCACCTGTTTTCCAAAGCCTTCTTGCCTTTTGGCAATTTCACCAAGTCAAAAGTGTGATTTTCATGCAAAGACTTCATTTCGTCTTGCATTCCATCCAGCCACTTTTTCTTTTCTTCACTCTTCATGGCCTCAAGATAACACTCAGGTTCTCCTCCATCTGTCAAGGCAACATAATCATCAGAAGAATACCTGGTAGATGGTTTCCTCTGTCTATTAGACCTCCAAATCTGAACTTGCGGTGGTTCAGGAGCATCACCAAGATCCCCATCTTTTGACATCCCATGTTCCTCTTCAACATCATCAATAGGAACATCAAAATCATCTCCAAGTTTCTGATCACCAACATCATCATGTTGCTCATCATTCTGAACATTATTCTCAGTAGTATCCAGATCATGTACAGGCATCCGAACTGGATCAACATTAGACAAACTATTATCTATCTCAGATGTAGTCTTCTCTATCTTATCAATGTCTTCAATGGCTTGGTCTTCCATGAACTTCACATCACGGCTTCTAACTGCCTTCTTCTCAACAGGATCAAAGAACTTGTAGCCAAATTCATCATGACCATAACCAATAAAGTTGCATTGCCTTGTCTTCGCATCCAACTTGGATCTCTCATCCTTTGGAACGTGCACATATGCTTTGCAACCGAAGACTCGCAAATGATCATACCTGACATTCTTGCCAAACCAAATCTTGTCTGGCACCTCAGCATTCAAGGCAACTGCAGGACTCGGATTAATAACATGCACTGCCGTGTACAGTGCCTCACCCCAGAAATGCTTAGGCAACTTTGCTTTAGAAAGCATACATCTAACTCTTTCAATCAATGTTCTGTTCATCCTCTCTGCTAAACCATTCAGCTGAGGAGTTTTAGGAGGAGTTTTTTCATGTCTGATACCGTGCTGCTTGCAATAGACATCAAACGATCCACAATACTCACCACCATTGTCAGTACGAATGCATTTCAGCTTCTTACCTGACTGTCTCTCAACCAAGACATGAAATTCTTTGAATTTCTCCAGAACCTGGTCCTTTGTCTTCAAAGCATAGACCCAAAGCTTTCTGGAACAATCATCAATAAAGGTAACAAAATAAAGTGCACCACTAAATGAATTTACCTTCAATGGGCCACAAACATCAAAATGCACCAATTCAAGCAACTCTGACTTCTTTGAGGGAGGGTGCTTCTTGAAGGATACTCTAGTCTGCTTACCAGCCATGCAATGAGAACATTTCTCCAACTTGGCATTCTTCAATCCTAGAAGCACATCCCTTTTAGCTAAACAATTCAACCCCTTCTCACTGATATGACTAAGCCTTCGGTGCCACAAAGAAGCCTCCATATCCATGGCGTTCACACTGTCTTTAGCAACCAATGCTTTTGTCCAATATAGTTTACTGATTCTCTCCCCTTTAGCCACAATTAAGTTACCTCTGGTGTGTTTCCATTTTCATGAGCCAAAGTGATTTCCATAACCACCACCATCAAGCATCTGCATAGAGATCAAATTAAAGCGGACATCTGGAGCATGTTCGACTCCTCTAAGTAACAACTGCACTCCCATGTTGGTCTGCAAGCAAACATCACCAATACCAACCACCTTAGCCACACCATCATTACCCATCTTCAACACTCCAAAATCACCAGAAGTGTAAGACGTGAAGAACTCCTTCCTTGGTGTAACATGCAGTGTAGCACCACTATCAATTATCCACATGCTCTCATCTGATACAAGATTAACTGAATCATGGTCACGGAGAATGATAAGATCATTATCACAAGTAGCAGTAGTAACACGATCATCATTGTCATGATGCTTCTCTTTCTGTTTCCCTTTCTTATCGTTGCTCTCCCTTTTCCATTGTAAACAATTTCTCTATATGTGCCCTATTTTGTGACAATAATGACACTCCACATGCTTGTATATGGACTTGGACTTACTTCTGCTTTTCTATCTACTCCCTTTCGGTTCCTTTTTCTGACTTCTCCCCCTATTCTTAGTGGCAAGTACCTGGGAATGAGAAGAAGTACCATGAGCCCTCCTTCTCATCTCCTCATTAAGAACACTACTCTTGACATTTTCCAAAGAAACAACACCATCTGGGGATGAGTTTGTAATTGAAACCCGAAAAGTTTCCCAAGAGTCTGGTAGAGTATTCAATAGCCATAGTTTCAACACTCCATCATCAAACTTGATGCTCATTCCTGATAATTAATCTCGGAGCCCCTGAAAATCATTCAAGTGATCTGAAATAGAAGTGCCCTCATTGTACCTCAAATTCATCAAGGAATTCAACAAATATAATTTATTATTCCCTGAACTAGAAGCATACAAAGTCTCAATCTTCTTCCACAAGGATTTTGCATTTTCCTCATTAGCAATGTGATTATAAACATTGTCTTCAACATACTGACGAATAAAACCACAAACCTGCTGATGCTCAAATTTCCATTCCTCATCAGTCTTGTTTTTCGGCTTCTCAGTAGCAAACACAGGAAGATGCAATTTCTTCACAAATAATAAATCCTTCATTTTTCCCTTCCACAAGTGATAGTTAGTGACATTCAAACAGATCATCTTATTTGTATTTGTCTCCATCATTCAAGCAAGTCAAATAACCCCAACCAAGGAGCTCTGATGCCACTCTGATGGGAAATTTAACACAATAAATCAACAACTCAATCAGAGCTATATGCAGTGGATAATAATTTCCTCAACTTGCAAGAATCTATGAGGAGCAATAACAAATAATGGCAATAACAATAACACACAAACAGGAAGACACGAGAATTTTTAACGTGGAAAACCTTCTCAATGTGAGAAGTAAAAACCACGGGCACAAGCCAGTCAATCAAGCTCCACTATGATCAAAATAAGGGTACAAGAGAGTCTCAATCACAGCACAAATCGTGCTTAATAATCAGCCAAAGAACAAGGCAAGAACGATGAAATAGAGAATAAGAGAAACCAGAAAATCCCAAATTCGCTGTTACTATGTGTGGACAATTTCTCACTGCTCAGGCAACTTCTCGACGATCCCACCGTCCAGATTGAAGTATCATGTGTTCCGAACCTGCTGTAAAAATTTTAGCCCGATCCAACGGTGAACGAGGCGGTGACGGCGGATCAAAAATTACTGTGCTGTCAAAAACGGAAAAAACCTTTTTTCTTCTCTTCTCCTTATTTTCTATTCTTTCTTTTTGTCTTCTTAGCCCCCTAACCCTAACAACTGACCCCTCTCCACTATTAAGTGAGAATAGTGGGTTTACAAATATTGGGCCTTTCTCCACATAGGAAGGGAGCTCAACCCAACAGTTCCTGTACGCTTATCCTAGATACTTGTACGGGTATGCATACCTTAATCTGAGGAGCCTGATGCTCATATAAACTAAATCTAAAAGGACATGGATGCCATAATCTAAGGATCCTAGCACTTAATGCTATCTAATACTGAGTTTGATCTACAAGGTCGTTGACCCCATACTATTCTAAGTCGTCTATCTTAAGATATATTGTTTGTAAAGTCTTTTAGGTGAGCTAGATTGGTTACCCAAGTTGTTAGGACCTAAGTCTACCAATTATGATCGGGGTATCCTAGTTAACTTAGTCTTATTTACTTATCCAAGATCAAGGACTGAGGTCCCATACTTAGGAGAGGATTCCTAGGTAAGAGAGATGCGTCATAATGGACAACTTAAGTACCAAGTCTTGCCTTGCCAAAACCTGCTCTTAGTTAGGGTCCATTTCCTAACCAGAGTCTTTATTAGGGTCTGTTATGTATTCCTAACCAAACAGTTTTAAGGGATATCATACCTATAGTCAGTTCTCTATCATAGCATAAGCATATCATCATATAGCAAGTCATCATCACGTAAGCATGTCAATAATCAACTACTAAGCATACATATATATATATACACACATATTATGATGCACAACTGTCTCTATTGATGGACCACCGACGCGGAACTGTTGATGCATCAGGACCTCCACTCACCTGGAATGTTTTGAAACTAAGGAACATTAGCATTGGGAGCTCCAAGCAGCATAGTGTTGGAACTGGAATGGCCAACAAACACCACACCATCAGAAACTGTAACATCCCGAATTTTTTCCCTTACAAAGATTTCGCATAATAACTAAATACGAGTCAATTATTAAGACTGAAAAATTAAATTAGTGAATTTAATCATTAAAAATACCAGTCAAAATAGTGATTTCACGATCTCGTGGGATTTCGCGAGATTCGGGGTGATTTTCATTATCACCGGTATTTAATTACGACTCAAGGGAGTTCGTAAAATACACTAATATGAAAATAAATTCAAGAATGTCTTGATAAAAATTAAAATATTAACACGAAAAATTAGGGGATCACAACAGTATGTCCAAAATATTTTTGGGACAACCGTACATGAACAATTAAGAATTAAACGCGATCAAAAATGATCAAAATCGATCATGTGATCCCGAGTTGTAATAAGATGCACCCCCTAACCNAAAGTTCATGGAGAATGGTTTTGGTTTATGAATTTCTTGTCCCCAATCTTGGATGGAGAGGACCTTGAGGATTTTAACTTTTGAATGAAGGATCGAACCAGAGGGGTCGTCCTTATGTACAAGTTCAACTGATTCAGTATCAACCAAGATGAACTCATAGAAAAGTCTTGTTTTAAGGGGGGTGTGAGGAATGTATTGAAATGGTGGAGGAAAGATGATTTGAGCAATCTCTCTAGGTTGCTTCTTTTGCCATTCTTTTTCAATTATTGCTATGGACAAAAGATCATCCTTTTCTTGATATTGAGGTTCTGTCAGAGTGGCTGACGAACGGCTTGGGTTGCTGGTTAAGGTGTTGTAATAGTTAAGGGTAGCCATTTTGGGTTGGCTGGGAGGTACAATGTTTTGACTAGGAGAGGGGGTCTTGAGAATTTCTGAATATGGGGATATTGGACTTTGTCCTGTAGGACGTATTGGGCTTGGTCCGGAGGGCCTGAGGTTACTGGGTATTGACTTGGGACTTGGTATTGAGCTGGGGCTAGGACTAGGACTGCCTAAGAGGTTACTGGATCTTGATCTTGTAACTTTAGAAGTTTCAGAACCCAGTGGGGTTCCATAGTACTCTTTTGTTCTTTTATTCTCGCTCATTTGATCCCTGTAAAAATTCTCTTGTGAGAAAATCTGGTAGTGTGTTTGTCTCTCCTTTGATGTGTTTAATTTCAAAATCAAAACAGGATAATAATGATTGCCATCGGGCGAAAATATGTTTTGAAACTAGATTTTTAACATCCTTTTGTAAAACAGAAGGAGCTGCTTTGCAATCAGTTTTGATAAGAAAACTTTTATTAAACAAATCATCTTGAAATTTCATAACACATAAAACTATTGATAAAACTTCTTTTTTGACAGTGGAGTATTTCTGCTGAGAGGAATGCCAGATACCCGAATGGTACCTAACAATTTGTTCAGTATTGGAGCCTGGTAATATTTGTTTAAGGACACCTCCATATCCTAATTCTGAGGCATCGGTTTCTATGATAAGTTGTGCGTCTGGATCGGGGATTCCTAAGCAAGGAAGGGTTTTTATCATAGATTTAACCTGAGTGACTATCTTAGTCATAGTCTCATCCCATGGTGGAGGACTTTTCTTTAATCTTGTGTAAAGAGGGGCATTGGGGATGAAGTCGGCTACATAGTTCAGACATCCTAAAAATCTTTGTAACTGTGTTTTGTCTAAAATCTTATTAGGGAATTTTGAGGCAAACTCTAAAGATCTTTGAATGGGAGTTATGGTTCCTTGGTAAATTTCAAATCCTAAGAACCTAATTTTTGTTTGAAAAATCTTTATCTTCTTTGCTGAGACGACTAATCTGTTTTCTTTAATAATTTTAATAAAGGTTTCTAAATGTTGAACATGCTGATTTATTCCCTTGGAAAATACTAATACATCATCAAGGTAGACGATAGTAAAATCCATGTGGGGATAAAAAATATCATTCATAATGTTTTGAAATTCACTAGGAGCGTTTTTAAGTCCTTGGGGCATTACATTCCATTCGTAATGGCCAAAGGGTACGACAAAGGCGGTATTATACCTATCCTCCTCCCTCACTGAAATTTGGTAATAACCAGATTTCATGTCAAATTTGGAGAAGATAGTAGCTTCATGCAGTCTTTTGATTAAATCATTTTTATTAGGTAGGGGGTACCTGATCCATTTTAGGGCTTTATTGAGGGGTTTATAATTAATTACTAGCCTAGGAGCTCCTCGTTCTTGCTCGGAGGCGTTCATAACATAAAACCCTGCACAACTCCATGGAGACTTAGAAGGGCGGATTAAGCCTTTATCTAGGTACTCTTGAAGTTCCTTTTTACAATATTGAATATACTCTTGACCCATTTGAATAGGTCTAGCTTTAGTGGGAATGTTCTTCTCATCAAAGCCATTTATATAAGGTAAGGAGATTTCATATTTTTTCCTATGCCAAAAGGCTGTAGGGTTTTGTTCACAGATTTCTTTTTCAATTTTATTTTGTAAGTCTGTAATAACCTTTTGAATATTAGGGGACTTAATTTGTTGTTCAATTCTTTGATATTGGATTTCTTTGTTGAGCATATTAATATGAGTCTGTTTCTTTTGAATTAGATTAATCTGTTTGACTGATAACTCTTGTAAACTGTGCACTTCTCGACCCTGTGGAGGTCCGAGGAAGTCAAACATAACTTCTTGTCCGAAAGGAGAAGAAATTATTCCTTTATTGGTTACATAAAAGGGGTATAGAAGAGTTAGGAAAGGGGTGCCTAATATCATTTCCTGACTCATGTTTTTGACCAAAACGAATGAAGTGGTATAACATATTTTATTTTTACAAATCTTGGCACTAGAGAGTTTATAATTAATCCTTAAACTTGACCCATTGGTGCAAGCCAAGTTTTCCGTAGTCTTTTCATAATATTTTGAGGGAATTATACCTTCTTGGATACAGTTCATATCAGCCCCAGAGTCAAGTAGGGCGGTGATATGGAACTTTTTGTTTTGAATAACCAGGGTTATTGGACAATACCATTTGTGTTGCGTGATGATACTTAGGGTATTGATGAATTGATCAGACCCCTCGGATCCAGAAGATTGGTTATGGGCTAGAATAGCCTTATCGGCATCAGATTTTTGAGAACGAAGAATCTCTTTTCCTTCAAGTTGTAGGACTTTGAAGTTTAAAGATAATACTTCATCTTTTAATTCTTTTATTTCTTCTTTTAAGGATTTTATCTCTTGTTGTAAATCTTTTACAGAGATTTGTTCTTTAGATTTTTTGAATCTTCCCATAATTTCATTCATATCAATTGGCATTATATCGGGTTTTTGTTGTTCCTGTTTTTTAACTAATTCTCCTAATTGATGAATAAATTCATCTCTTAACGGAGAATCTTCCATTTTGTCTATTATTGATATTAAAGTAGAGGTTTGTTCTGCATCTAAAACGTTAATCTTTTTCATGCAGTCATTACAAGGACAGATTCCTGGACCTAAACAATTTCCTTCATCAGAAGAGCTTTCTGAAGAAGAAGAGTTTTGCTCTAGTTGATGTATCTCATATTGATCCTCTTGATCACTTAGATCACTTATTGAACTAGAATCTGAAGATTCCAGCTCGGAATGTAATAAAATATTGATTAATCCTTTCTTCAATTCTTCATCGATTTGTAATTCATTAATTTTTTTTTGAGTCTTACAGGTATTCGCATAATGTCCTGGTTTGCCACATTTCCAATAGGCATTTTTGGGAATATTATCCTTTTTGGTTTTCTTGTGGTACTTAGGTGGGGATTTCCTTTTATAGGGTTTGGAATGGGATTGAGCAGGTTGTACTGGAGGTTTTGTGTAAGGTTTGGATTTATTAAAAGTTCTTTTCTTATAAGGCTGTGTAGTCTTTTGTTTTCGTCTTACGGAGGTACTAGGAGCCCTTAAGGGTTCTACACCATACTGGTGACAGAAGGTTCCTAATTCCTTGCGATTAAAAGCCACTTCCTTACGCATCTTGTTTTGTAATTTAAAATCAGTACATACTTGTATTCCTGTTTCTACGATTACTGTATGGATTTCTCCATAGGTTAAAGCTTGATAATTTAAGGTTCCACCTTGATGTTTTTGAAGATTAATCTTTACCTTTTCAGCAAAGAGTTTTGGAAGTCCAGCAACAAACTTTTCTTTCCAAAATCCCGCCGACCCATCTTCTCTAAGGGTAATCTTAGATAGGAAGGTGTCTTTATACCAGCGATAGTCAGACATGGTTGGACAATGTAAATTTGTCAGCTGACTAGCAGCTCTATCTTTAAACATGGTTGGGTCGCCTATGAAATTTCTCATTATTGAATAAATAAGGGTCGGTACAGCGTCTTGCTCTCCTCCCTCGCTTTTGACCGAGGTTAGGATCAAATCTCTTTCTCTTTGGGTAAGAAGATTATCCCACCATCCTTTTAACTGGCCTGTAAATCCTTTAATTAGTCCTCTAGCGGCTCCTTGATTATCATTATTGTTACCCATGTATGCTGTGGCACACATAGACATTTGACAGGTTAAATCCAGAATTTGTTGTTATGCCAATCCATCTAGATTCCATTCTACAATACTAGTTCCCGTAAATTGTGCTTGAATATGTTGAGCGCGTTCTTCGAATTGTACATCGGCGTAAGTAGGTCTAGGGTAATAATTTCTTAGATTTGGGTATTTTTGATAGGTTAATTTATTTATTTCTGGAGGCTCGGAATTAATGGTATTAATAGAGCTAAGTTTTAACCTTTCCAGAGTTTTACAAATTTCTGTTACCTGCTTATCTGTAGGGGATGCTAAGTTTATCTGATCTTTCTTCGAGGTATTTATTTTGTATATAGGTGCGGTATTAGGTTTTGAGGTTCCCAACGATCCGGATGAACTACTGGGTTGATCAGGATGATTCTCCATCCTGGTTAATTGTTTTGACATTACTCCTAACATAGTGTTAGAGTAGTTTAGTTGTTGATGAAGATTTTTTATATCGAGTTTACTTAAAGGTTGTTCTTCCTTAAGTACAGTTTTGAACAGTATTGCTTCTACTTCGATTTTAGTATTTTGTAATTTTATTCCTTCTGCTGGAGGGTATTCTGAGTCAACTGTGGAATCATTGAGTAATCTCCAAGTAGTTACTCGTTTATCTAAGGGATTTAAAGTTTTTACAAAGTGTTGCTCAAACTAATGAAAGAAATAGAGATTTAGAAATAGAGATTTATTTCATGTTCTTCCATGAATTGGTAGAACTGAGAACGAATCTCACTCCTTTCTTCAGGAGAATAGTTCTGGAAGAACCAGTCTACCCGTGGTTTGTTATAAGATGCATTAAAGTCTTCTCTTATCCATTCTTTATCTATCTGGAACGGAGAATCTTTAGTTAGAGTATAAATCATTTGTGAAGTACCTGGGGAATATTGAGGAGAATCTGGATTATTTTGGTAAACCGGCTGAGCTACACTAGGGGTAGGATTACGTATTCCAGATATTTCTGAATTGTCTACAGAAAATCTAGCAGAATCCATCCTAGGGTAAACATTAGGAGTACCTATTCTAACTGATGTTGACCGGTTCATTCTTAAGCGCACTGTTGAACCTTCTTCTATAATATCTCGTACCTGAGTATTATAGATTTCTGGTTCTTCAATGGCATCTTCAAATTTCCATTCTTCAGGCATATGAAGAAGGGCTTCTTGATGAGACAGTCTTTTAGGAGTTTGTATTTTAGATTTTGACAAATTAGCTTCAATCACAATGGTTTCATTACGGCTTGAAGACCGTAACGCCCTATAACCATAATTGATTTTTGTAACTTTATAATATATTCTGAATATTATTTGAAAGGTTCCTCTATCAAGTTTTACCGTTCCTGGGGGAACTTGGATATGTAACTTTTGAGACGATGCTGTATACTCATTTTTAAGGTCCATTGAAAAATTAGGATAGCAATTAAAGAAGGCTGGTCCGTCATGAAGGTTACTTTCCATAATTGCTAAGAGTTGATCTTTAAATTTTACCAATCTATGATCTCTTAATAATGATACTATGGGTAGGCTTACTCCTATCCTATAGTTTGGTTTTATCGCTACTTGGATTAAACCTAAATGAATAAAGTTAAATCCTTTTGCAATATGTTGATCTAAATCATCCTGACTTAGTAGATCTATGATTTGATCTGCCCCTGTTCCAGGGTAATCATGTTCAATCATATGGATCTCCTCATTGGCTACAGAGAATAATGATCTTGATTTATAAATTTCTTGAGGTTTTACTTTGGGTAATGACCAGTTTTGAAGAGAGTTTTCTAATTCTGCTATTTTTAATTCTTGTTTCTTTATATTTGATGAACTAGCTTCTCCAGAATTGGAGCTAGAAGGCTGGTTTGGATCTCTAACTATCATCTTATTGTTTTTTCCTAAGCTTAAATCACTCAAGGTTCTTATCACATTTTTAAGCTTTTGTGCCATTTTATCTTCAGGGTATGCTACGGGACCACCTAACTGGCTGACCAACGGACTTACCACACTGCCGAGACCACCTCTCTAAAGGCTGACCAACGTATGAGTAGCTCACACTACTACACTCCCTTAAGAAAAATGGGTAAAAGACTAAAAAGGATAAGAGTTCCTGAACAACAAAAACCTAAGAATAACAATAACCTAATAGTTATTGACCTTTACCAGAGCCTACTTGGCTCTGATACTAGAGGCGCGTGGATCGAAAGTTTTTAATCGGTTTCGTTACCGTAATCAGAGTTGTCAAACAACTCGTGATTGTAATCAGAGGCGGAAGGAGGGGAAGAAGGTGCTGATCTAAACCCGTTGTCTGGGTCGTTGTAAAGGTATTCTAGTTCTAAGTCCAAGGGTGAAGGAGAAACAGGAGCGGATTGGATCCTGTCTGGGGTTACTGTAGATGGTAGTAAGAGGTTAATATGTCTTGGATAGAAGGCGTCAGGCCAATAAAACAAAGGATATTGAATAAAATCAGATAATCCCAAAAACCAGTAAGTGTTATAATGGAAATCTTGCAAAATTAAAGGTTCTGGAGTAAAGAAAATACAATAGCGGTTATCAAAGGTTTGAACAATTTGATAATAGCAATGTAATCTGCAAAATATTGTGAATAATGAAAGTAGTTGATTTATATAAAACAGATATCCTTTAATAACAATAAGATAAAGGAAGAAAATCATGAAAGACTTACAAAGCAAGGCGATTTAAAATTCGATTGATCTTCAAATCTACAAGATCGCTCATACAAGTTTTTTCAGATGAAGGACTGTCTGTTTTTCGCTCTGAGTAGTAATGAAAGAGAGCTCCCAATTTATAGAGCATTGGGGCCGAATACAACCAAATCTCTTAACAGTAGTGGGGAACATAATAATTACAGCTTTTGACAATTTTGATAAAGCAAAAGTAAAAGTACAATTATTGAAAAACTTTATGTCGCTTCTTCTGTAAGGAATCTACGTGCTTGCAACTTTACGGCTCATCTTTCTTTTTCGGTTTGTCGTCTTCTGCCGACACCGCTGATTGGTTGTTGGCAGGTCTTGGTTAATGATGACTTTATAGGAAAGGCATCCGATAACAGTCGTCTTCATTATCTTGTAAATAATTTGAAGAACTAGAGGCTTCTTCGTCGGGGTCTGATTCCGAACCGAAAGAAGTTTTCTTCCAGGTCTTCTTTAGATCTTGAGAGGAGGAAGCTGAGGCCAGGGCGGCCATTAACTGGGCCTTTTCGGCTGCAAATTTCTTGTCTTGATCGGAAATTTGTATGGGAGGTTGTATTGGGGTTTCAGGGGTTTTTCCCTGTGAACTCATTTTGAACCATTGATCAATTCTTTCTTTTTTAAGTAAATCAGTATTGAACTTTGACCACCATTTTACTCGTATTGATCTGACCAACATCAGAAGATCAGAGTCTTCCGAAACTTTGGCCTTAGTGTAATCCCAGGATAAAATCCAGGTTATAGCTTGACTTGCTACAAATGAGATAAATTGATATTCTCCCACAAACGTGGTAACAGTTTTGAAATAAGAGTAATTGTCTTGAACATCCTTAGGGAATATTGATACCATAGGACCCATTTGGTTAAACCAGTGGATAAACCATTTGGGAAATTTTAAAGATATGCCTTTCTTAAACCATAAGAACCATGAATGCTGATAAGGTTTATAATAAAAGGTATTGTACCATGCTTCAATATAATCTTGATAAGTATATTGAGGCGGATTAAAGTTCATGGAGAATGGTTTTGGTTTATGAATTTCTTGTCCCCAATCTTGGATGGAGAGGACCTTGAGGATTTTAACTTTTGAATGAAGGATCGAACCAGAGGGGTCGTCCTTATGTACAAGTTCAACTGATTCAGTATCAACCAAGATGAACTCATAGAAAAGTCTTGTTTTAAGGGGGGTGTGAGGAATGTATTGAAATGGTGGAGGAAAGATGATTTGAGCAATCTCTCTAGGTTGCTTCTTTTGCCATTCTTTTTCAATTATTGCTATGGACAAAAGATCATCCTTTTCTTGATATTGAGGTTCTGTCAGAGTGGCTGACGAACGGCTTGGGTTGCTGGTTAAGGTGTTGTAATAGTTAAGGGTAGCCATTTTGGGTTGGCTGGGAGGTACAATGTTTTGACTAGGAGAGGGGGTCTTGAGAATTTCTGAATATGGGGATATTGGACTTTGTCCTGTAGGACGTATTGGGCTTGGTCCGGAGGGCCTGAGGTTACTGGGTATTGACTTGGGACTTGGTATTGAGCTGGGGCTAGGACTAGGACTGCCTAAGAGGTTACTGGATCTTGATCTTGTAACTTTAGAAGTTTCAGAACCCAGTGGGGTTCCATAGTACTCTTTTGTTCTTTTATTCTCGCTCATTTGATCCCTGTAAAAATTCTCTTGTGAGAAAATCTGGTAGTGTGTTTGTCTCTCCTTTGATGTGTTTAATTTCAAAATCAAAACAGGATAATAATGATTGCCATCGGGCGAAAATATGTTTTGAAACTAGATTTTTAACATCCTTTTGTAAAACAGAAGGAGCTGCTTTGCAATCAGTTTTGATAAGAAAACTTTTATTAAACAAATCATCTTGAAATTTCATAACACATAAAACTATTGATAAAACTTCTTTTTTGACAGTGGAGTATTTCTGCTGAGAGGAATGCCAGATACCCGAATGGTACCTAACAATTTGTTCAGTATTGGAGCCTGGTAATATTTGTTTAAGGACACCTCCATATCCTAATTCTGAGGCATCGGTTTCTATGATAAGTTGTGCGTCTGGATCGGGGATTCCTAAGCAAGGAAGGGTTTTTATCATAGATTTAACCTGAGTGACTATCTTAGTCATAGTCTCATCCCATGGTGGAGGACTTTTCTTTAATCTTGTGTAAAGAGGGGCACAAATAACTCTAATATTGGGGATGAAGTCGGCTACATAGTTCAGACATCCTAAAAATCTTTGTAACTGTGTTTTGTCTAAAATCTTATTAGGGAATTTTGAGGCAAACTCTAAAGATCTTTGAATGGGAGTTATGGTTCCTTGGTAAATTTCAAATCCTAAGAACCTAATTTTTGTTTGAAAAATCTTTATCTTCTTTGCTGAGATGACTAATCCGTTTTCTTTAATAATTTTAATAAAGGTTTCTAAATGTTGAACATGCTGATTTATTCCCTTGGAAAACACTAATACATCATCAAGGTAGACGATAGTAAAATCCATGTGGGGATAAAAAATATCATTCATAATGTTTTGAAATTCACTAGGAGCGTTTTTAAGTCCTTGGGGCATTACATTCCATTCGTAATGGCCAAAGGGTACGACAAAGGCGGTATTATACCTATCCTCCTCCCTCACTGAAATTTGGTAATAACCAGATTTCATGTCAAATTTGGAGAAGATAGTAGCTTCATGCAGTCTTTTGATTAAATCATTTTTATTAGGTAGGGGGTACCTGATCCATTTTAGGGCTTTATTGAGGGGTTTATAATTAATTACTAGCATAGGAGCTCCTCGTTCTTGCTCGGAGGCGTTCATAACATAAAACCCTGCACAACTCCATGGAGACTTAGAAGGGCGGATTAAGCCTTTATCTAGGTACTCTTGAAGTTCCTTTTTACAATATTGAATATACTCTTGACTCATTTGAATAGGTCTAGCTTTAGTGGGAATGTTCTTCTCATCAAAGCCATTTATATAGGGTAAGGAGATTTCATATTTTTTCCTATGCCAAAAGGCTGTAGGGTTTTGTTCACAGATTTCTTTTTCAATTTTATTTTGTAAGTCTGTAATAACCTTTTGAATATTAGGGGACTTAATTTGTTGTTCAATTCTTTGATATTGGATTTCTTTGTTGAGCATATTAATATGAGTCTGTTTCTTTTGAATTAGATTAATCTGTTTGACTGATAACTCTTGTAAACTGTGCACTTCTCGACCCTGTGGAGGTCCGAGGAAGTCAAACATAACTTCTTGTCCGAAAGGAGAAGAAATTATTCCTTTATTGGTTACATAAAAGGGGTATAGAAGAGTTAGGAAAGGGGTGCCTAATATCATTTCCTGACTCATGTTTTTGACCAAAACGAATGAAGTGGTATAACATATTTTATTTTTACAAATCTTGGCACTAGAGAGTTTATAATTAATCCTTAAACTTGACCCATTGGTGCAAGCCAAGTTTTCCGTAGTCTTTTCATAATATTTTGAGGGAATTATACCTTCTTGGATACAGTTCATATCAGCCCCAGAGTCAAGTAGGGCGGTGATATGGAACTTTTTGTTTTGAATAACCAGGGTTATTGGACAATACCATTTGTGTTGCGTGATGATACTTAGGGTATTGATGAATTGATCAGACCCCTCGGATCCAGAAGATTGGTTATGGGCTAGAATAGCCTTATCGGCATCAGATTTTTGAGAACGAAGAATCTCTTTTCCTTCAAGTTGTAGGACTTTGAAGTTTAAAGATAATACTTCATCTTTTAATTCTTTTATTTCTTCTTTTAAGGATTTTATCTCTTGTTGTAAATCTTTTACAGAGATTTGTTCTTTAGATTTTTTGAATCTTCCCATAATTTCATTCATATCAATTGGCATTATATCGGGTTTTTGTTGTTCCTGTTTTTTAACTAATTCTCCTAATTGATGAATAAATTCATCTCTTAACGGAGAATCTTCCATTTTGTCTATTATTGATATTAAAGTAGAGGTTTGTTCTGCATCTAAAACGTTAATCTTTTTCATGCAGTCATTACAAGGACAGATTCCTGGACCTAAACAATTTCCTTCATCAGAAGAGCTTTCTGAAGAAGAAGAGTTTTGCTCTAGTTGATGTATCTCATATTGATCCTCTTGATCACTTAGATCACTTATTGAACTAGAATCTGAAGATTCCAGCTCGGAATGTAATAAAATATTGATTAATCCTTTCTTCAATTCTTCATCGATTTGTAATTCATTAATTTTTTTTTGAGTCTTACAGGTATTCGCATAATGTCCTGGTTTGCCACATTTCCAATAGGCATTTTTGGGAATATTATCCTTTTTGGTTTTCTTGTGGTACTTAGGTGGGGATTTCCTTTTATAGGGTTTGGAATGGGATTGAGCAGGTTGTACTGGAGGTTTTGTGTAAGGTTTGGATTTATTAAAAGTTCTTTTCTTATAAGGCTGTGTAGTCTTTTGTTTTCGTCTTACGGAGGTACTAGGAGCCCTTAAGGGTTCTACACCATACTGGTGACAGAAGGTTCCTAATTCCTTGCGATTAAAAGCCACTTCCTTACGCATCTTGTTTTGTAATTTAAAATCAGTACATACTTGTATTCCTGTTTCTACGATTACTGTATGGATTTCTCCATAGGTTAAAGCTTGATAATTTAAGGTTCCACCTTGATGTTTTTGAAGATTAATCTTTACCTTTTCAGCAAAGAGTTTTGGAAGTCCAGCAACAAACTTTTCTTTCCAAAATCCCGCCGACCCATCTTCTCTAAGGGTAATCTTAGATAGGAAGGTGTCTTTATACCAGCGATAGTCAGACATGGTTGGACAATGTAAATTTGTCAGCTGACTAGCAGCTCTATCTTTAAACATGGTTGGGTCGCCTATGAAATTTCTCATTATTGAATAAATAAGGGTCGGTACAGCGTCTTGCTCTCCTCCCTCGCTTTTGACCGAGGTTAGGATCAAATCTCTTTCTCTTTGGGTAAGAAGATTATCCCACCATCCTTTTAACTGGCCTGTAAATCCTTTAATTAGTCCTCTAGCGGCTCCTTGATTATCATTATTGTTACCCATGTATGCTGTGGCACACATAGACATTTGACAGGTTAAATCCAGAATTTGTTGTTCTGCCAATCCATCTAGATTCCATTCTACAATACTAGTTCCCGTAAATTGTGCTTGAATATGTTGAGCGCGTTCTTCGAATTGTACATCGGCGTAAGTAGGTCTAGGGTAATAATTTCTTAGATTTGGGTATTTTTGATAGGTTAATTTATTTATTTCTGGAGGCTCGGAATTAATGGTATTAATAGAGCTAAGTTTTAACCTTTCCAGAGTTTTACAAATTTCTATTACCTGCTTATCTGTAGGGGATGCTAAGTTTATCTGATCTTTCTTCGAGGTATTTATTTTGTATATAGGTGCGGTATTAGGTTTTGAGGTTCCCAACGATCCGGATGAACTACTGGGTTGATCAGGATGATTCTCCATCCTGGTTAATTGTTTTGACATTACTCCTAACATAGTGTTAGAGTAGTTTAGTTGTTGATGAAGATTTTTTATATCGAGTTTACTTAAAGGTTGTTCTTCCTTAAGTACAGTTTTGAACAGTATTGCTTCTACTTCGATTTTAGTATTTTGTAATTTTATTCCTTCTGCTGGAGGGTATTCTGAGTCAACTGTGGAATCATTGAGTAATCTCCAAGTAGTTACTCGTTTATCTAAGGGATTTAAAGTTTTTACAAAGTGTTGCTCAAACTAATGAAAGAAATAGAGATTTAGAAATAGAGATTTATTTCATGTTCTTCCATGAATTGGTAGAACTGAGAACGAATCTCACTCCTTTCTTCAGGAGAATAGTTCTGGAAGAACCAGTCTACCCGTGGTTTGTTATAAGATGCATTAAAGTCTTCTCTTATCCATTCTTTATCTATCTGGAACGGAGAATCTTTAGTTAGAGTATAAATCATTTGTGAAGTACCTGGGGAATATTGAGGAGAATCTGGATTATTTTGGTAAACCGGCTGAGCTACACTAGGGGTAGGATTACGTATTCCAGATATTTCTGAATTGTCTACAGAAAATCTAGCAGAATCCATCCTAGGGTAAACATTAGGAGTACCTATTCTAACTGATGTTGACCGGTTCATTCTTAAGCGCACTGTTGAACCTTCTTCTATAATATCTCGTACCTGAGTATTATAGATTTCTGGTTCTTCAATGGCATCTTCAAATTTCCATTCTTCAGGCATATGAAGAAGGGCTTCTTGATGAGACAGTCTTTTAGGAGTTTGTATTTTAGATTTTGACAAATTAGCTTCAATCACAATGGTTTCATTACGGCTTGAAGACCGTAACGCCCTATAACCATAATTGATTTTTGTAACTTTATAATATATTCTGAATATTATTTGAAAGGTTCCTCTATCAAGTTTTACCGTTCCTGGGGGAACTTGGATATGTAACTTTTGAGACGATGCTGTATACTCATTTTTAAGGTCCATTGAAAAATTAGGATAGCAATTAAAGAAGGCTGGTCCGTCATGAAGGTTACTTTCCATAATTGCTAAGAGTTGATCTTTAAATTTTACCAATCTATGATCTCTTAATAATGATACTATGGGTAGGCTTACTCCTATCCTATAGTTTGGTTTTATCGCTACTTGGATTAAACCTAAATGAATAAAGTTAAATCCTTTTGCAATATGTTGATCTAAATCANCGTCCGACGGTAACTCTACGACGGAAATAGGCTTTTTTGTTGTAGTGTCATTTCCAAAGGTACCCCCACGACACTAATCATCATGGCTAAATTAATTCGTTAATAGCTTAATAGTTAGCTTATGAATGTTTTGTTTATCTCGATGGAAGCACTGACATCCAAACCATATTGACTGATCTAGTCCAACTCAACTCATGTCTTTGCAGGGGTTTGATGTGAATTCTCTATCAAGTATACTAAATTGTTCCAAGTAATAAAATTAAGTATTTCAAACTCAATTGTCGAACCCACAGGGACAAGTTAATTACTACTAATGCAATAATAAATAAGCAAAGATGGAAAGGGATGTAAATTGTTTATTTGTCTCAAATAAAATAAAGTGAAAAAAATTAATTTACAAATAAAGAAAAATTGATTTAAAAATAATGTATAATCAAATGGGAGAAACATTAGGGAACTTGACTTTACGTACCTATGAATCAACTATTGTAATTCTAATCATCACGTTATTAATCTCAGATAATAATGGTCGGTGTTTCTATCCTAATTACTAGCTTCTCTCGATGTCAAGCAATTCTCTTCATCTAGAGTGACCACATAATCACTTAGTGTAATCCAATCTATTAGAAGCCTTAATGATTTGTGATACCCCACACTCGACCACATACGTTGTCTTTGTTCCTCTTGAATTTTTGCTCAACCCACGGCTAATCTGTCAAGAAGCATACCCACATTCCCTCTCTCGAGTTACATATGAATAATCATAACATCTAATTGGTGATCAATCAATATTTACAAGGATTATGCAATGATAGGAAAACTCAACGGAACAAGATTAAAAATGAATAATGATCAAATTACAATAACATTGTCAAAGTGTAGTTACATCAAGTCCCTAGATAGGGAGTTTAGTTCATGATGGAAAAGAAAAACATAAAAAAAAAAGTTGGTAGAAAGATAGAATAATGCATAGAAGAATCATTAATCAGAATAGAAACTTCACGAAGTCATAGATCTCAAATTAACTCTGGAACCTTCAAATCTTTGTTTCTTGAGCTCTACTAGGGTTTCTTTCTCTCAAAACTAAAAAAAAATACAAATCTCTACCTTTGATTTCAAGTCAAACCATAAATAGGGATTGTTGAATGACGGAAATGGGGGCAAGTAATTATGTGGATCATCGCTCAAGCACTCGAGTGGTATAAGTGACCACTTGAGTAGTCCTCTTGTGTCTTTAATGCCCAAAAATATCTTCTCTAGTCGTTCGAGTGGCCGATGCCACTACTCGAACGATCCTAATGCTAAATTGATGCCTCATTTTAGCTCTCTAGTCGCTTGAGTGGGACAATGCATTGCTCGAGCCATCCTTCAAACTCTTCACTCATCCTTTGGCTTCCTTAGACATACTATCAAAGTTGAAAACTCACAAAAAAAAAAAAAAAAACAACTAAAACTATCCTAAAATGCATGATTTATGCCTAGGGGGTTATAGAATCATATTCTACCTAAAGTAAAGATAAAAACATGCTAAGAACTCCTAGAAATGCAACAAGTAGTCCTAAAACAACATGCAAAAACTATGAAAAAAATAACTTGAGACATTTTCTTATCTCTAAGCAAAATAAAATAAAACTAAGGAAGAAAATGAACAACATGAAGCAATAATTTTTTTGGTGCGGCTGACACTATAAATACCCCCTACAAAAATCGCATAACTCGGCAAAGTACTTAAACCAACTCCAACGCTAAACTACAAAAGCAATAAAACATCCTTGTGATAGAATAATAAATTAGTAAATTGGATTACACACCCTCATCATTTGTCACAGCCTAAATCCAATTGTGACAGCACGTCGAGCTATTGGTCCTACAAAAGCTCACTGACTAGTAAACGTTGTTCTAACTCAGTTAAATAATTAATTTATTTAATAAATCTAAAATATGAATAATACTAAAATATTACTAGATGTCTGATATTTCATTTAAAACTGAAATAAATAACCAAAATAACAATATTACTAATGTTAACTAATGCGCAAGGATTCTGCCTCTAACTATTTGGTGAAAACTAAACTACACGTAATATAAATAACTATTGTTGGGCCCATTGGAAAGCGGAACTCACCAAGACTCAGAAATACTAATGCTACGACACCTGAGGCTCGCTATCAAAGTCATTCTGAGCATTTGAAACCAATATGACATTGTGTGATTTGTCATCTCAATGAGTGGGACAACATGTGATATAATATTGATAATAATAATAATTAATGATTAGCAATCTATTTAAGCACGAAAGGTAAATGTATATGTATGTGTGTGTGTATATTTATAGTGTGATTTAGTTTTCTTCTAAAGATGTAATCTTGACCATACAAATTTCATCTAGTTGCTAAAATTTCACTCTCATGCTCTCATATAGACAACCCCCTCTCATCTAAATCACTCCCTATGTGTGTGTGTATTTATAGACAAACACACACACACACACATGAATGCACTGATCATGCATCACACAAATGTTGTATATTAAGTCTTACAGTGTATCTATAAAACCTGCCTAGATGGTCTGCAGTGTAATGCAACACCGATTACTAAATTGATTTGCCATGTAGGCCACTGGTATCTAGATCTTTCCACCTCCATACGAGGGGTTGAGGAGAGATTGGCTCCCAACCTCAGTCAAGGAATGACTGGCTCCTATCCTTGCTTCATCGGAACTAGCTCCCAACGACATCAACATATATCCAGGACTTATGGAGTATAGGTACTATCTGTCTATCTGATCTGATATGAGTCACATACAACACAATCCAAAAAATACAAGCTATGTTCATTATTTATCATGCTTTACTAAGTTATTAGTGCATACAATCCTAAATATTGTTACTAATTTCATGAACTATATGAGATACTAGACTACTGAGTTATATGCATTATCTGAATTACTAGATTACTAGGCCATCTAAATTATCTAAATTGCATGCATATCTGAACTGTCTATTACTAGGGTGTATCCTAGTCTAACATATAAAGCATACAAACTTGTTATAGCAACACATGGCTAAACTGACCACCACTAACCTACAGTCGTTGATGAGTAATTGCCGACGCCAGAACCTCCTAAGGGAACATAGTTAGCACCTAAAACAACCTGAGACAACTATCCTAATTGAATAAGCTAAACGGAGACTGCTTATTGGTTATTGTCCACATTCACTGCAACGACAAGGTCGTTGAGGCAACACAAGGCAGCTGAGGTGACAGGGCTCACTGTGGTGATTCTTGGTTACTGTGGTGATACTTGGTTGCTGCAGTGACCTACACAAAGCTGAGAAGACAACATTGAATCACAGATTTCAATGTCTTCCCCTAAGTCCATGAAAACAAATCACCTTACATCAAAATTGATAAGAAAAGATGAGGTTCACTAAGAGGGGGATCAAGTTCTTATGATATGGGAATGCATTGGCATAAGAACAACATTTGTAGGGGCCAAAACGATAAGAAATGGATATGAAAAGAAGAAGATAGGTGCTAGAGGATTTCTCTTAGGTGTGGGAGCTGAGGTTTTGCTAAGGTTTCGTGTAATTAAGATTATAGAACGACTAAAATGAGATTTGCTTAATCAAATGAGTCATTGAGTTTGAATGCACCGAGGGACCATCACGACCTCGTTGCAGCGAGGAATGTTCATTACAATGACTTGATCACTATAGTGAAGCAATGCAGCATACTGCTCAGAAATGTGGGGGATGACATTATTTCTTCACAAATCAACTTGAAAATGCTTAGAAATTAATCTCTAAACCACTAGACCACTCAAGTGCACAAAAAAATTCAATGAGAAAAACATCGCAATGTGCAAAGATTAAGAAGATACACTAATTCACATTTAATGTTCATCCTTTCTATATTCCACTCATGCTACCACTAGTTAAAGATTAAAAGATCTTTCTACAACTTGTAATGTTAGGCTTAGGTGGAGATACGATGAAATGTCATTTAGGCTTAACATTACCCTAAACTCAAAGAACCATCACTCTTAACTCCATTGACATAGAAGTACCCCCAACTTTATGGGTTGTAAATCTCATGCTTCTTTTACTAAATTGTGGCCTATTTCCCAACTTTGCCTTTCTTTATTGACTTCATTTTGCTCTCTTTTTTTTCTTCTTCTTTTTTTAAATATTTTCCATTCATCACTTCACCACAGTTACTGATAGAAGCATGATCGATATTGTTACATTTGGTTGTGGGGAGGTATTATCCTATGTGAATGACACTAACAGCTAAGGCTTTAGGGTAATTTGAGATCAAAGGGCTTAACAAAAGAAATCATGTTGTCCCATACAATAAACATAGGCCTAATGGCTCAAATGAGGTGACTAGGGATGCACATGATCGGAAGACCCAAGGCTAATTTTGCAAGTTTCAAACTTGGACTAGATCATTTCTAAAACTAGTGTTCACCTAGTTAACTTATTTTAATTGGGACTAAACTCAGCTGGAGGTATGCCTTAACCTAAGCTAAACATAAGGAAACAAATTCTCAATGATGACTACCAATTCTAACAGTGCATGCAAGTGATATTTCCTCAACACTATTTAATAAGCACACAACAATTTTTCAGTAGGTTCAAACAAAAATAACTAGTCACACAAGAGTTGAAAAATAGAGCAATATTTACCATCATTGAAGTCCTAACAATTACTATCAATCGTCCACTAACATAGGTTTTTTTTAAAATAAAATTTAAAGCAAACCAAAAATCACACTACCTTAAAAAATGAAAAATGCATGATATGCAATTTCTCCCCCACCTCCAACTTTAAATAATGCATAGTCTCTATGCATATGCAAAAGAATGAGATGTAGGTCAAGGGTGAAAGAAAACTAACTAATAGCATAAAAATGGAGAAATTAAAAAAAATAATAATAACTTACCTTTGGTTGGGGTGTCTCTCAAACAATATTTTGCTTTAACACCCTAGGTAGCATGGCATAGCCACTCAAGGTGGGTCCCTTAGCCATCCGATATGATATCTGTATGTGTGGCTTTCCTTTGGTATATATGATCATAGCCACACTTTGAGTACTTCGATAACTCAACAAGCTTGTTCAATGACTACAACTCATCGTCCTCAATCTCTGCCCACGACTTTGTTTTCTAAGCACGCTTCTTTTAGTTGGGGTGATATCAGTATTTGGTGTGGGATCCACACCCTTTGCCAACATTGTATCCTCATAGCAGCAGGACTTAGAGATCATAGGAGATGTGAGATTTCATGTAAGAATTTTCTATGTTATGAGCTACTATACTAATTGATGCTTTATATGTTTTATAAAAACGAGTTGATAGTTGATCCATTTGAAAGACAGATAGGCATTGGTAATGCAGTTGTTATTGGGTTTGTCACACCTTATTGGGATGAGATGTTAGAGTGTCCGTAGGTCAGACCTTTAGTGGCCCGTGATGGGAGGGTTTTGTTTGCTATAAATACAAGGCTACCCCCATCCATGGCATGTGCACACAATCTCCATCCATTGGAAAGCTGCTTTGGAGCATGGAAGGGAAGACCTTGTCTAGATGGAGATTGCCCAGCAGATTATAGCCAAAGAGGTATGCAACATATCGTTGGTGTTCTATTAATCATATATGGTTTAATACATTTCTTGCATTTGGTATCAGAGCATCCATATATGATTTTAGGAACTTAAATATTGTGTACTGCACATGCACTTTGTTTGGTGAATGCTAGTTGATTACATGGTTAGTCTCTCGCCTAGCATGAGAGAGAAAGAGATATTGACAAAGGTGCCCCCGTCACGTCTGCGTTGTCGTCGCACGGAGGTGGAGAGACGTTGCGAGGTGATCCCATGCCAAGTCTGCCTTGTGTCTCACCACGGGGGCTACCTTGGCGGTGCCGCTGTGGACGGTGTCCGCGCCACTGCCTGGGTCACCCATGACTTCACGTTGAGTTGTAGTTGCAGTGTAAGAGAATAGGCGTAAGGTTCTTGCATGCGCCAATGCTCCCCGCGTGACGACGTTGGTATGTGCGCCGATATCATGCGTACGTCACCATGCTTGATGTCGTTGCCGCAACTGGCCTTGCTTGTACGCGCAACGTCGCTGTCGAATCACGCCACCAAGGAGACAGTGGTGCTTCCATGGCTTCAATCATGTAGGTGGATGATGTCAAACAAGTTTCCTAATTTGGTGTAAACCATAAACACAATCAGCTTGACCCATTTGTTTTTAATGGGGTTTAAAAGGTGCCGTTTTAAGAGGCAACGGGAATGTCATTCATTTACTTGCCTTGCCTGACAATTGAAATGTGATCATGGTGCAGGCAAGGAAAACAGGCCAAGAGTCATTAGTAACACTATAACCCTACAAACGGAAACGTGCACTAGATCTATCTTTCTAGTGTACTCTTGACATTTTCACCCTACATAAGGGAGACGTGCACATGAGCTAACTAGATTTTTCGGCTTTAAATTGTGAACAGTTTGCTTATCTCACTCATTAATTTATATCATCTGAGAATATGAAAATGATTGCATTTGGCATGTGCACTCACGAAACTTGTGATAAAGATGCAATCTAAACCTCCAAGTTTTTTGTATGAAGTATAATTCTATTATTCTACTCCACCTTTATGATACATGTTGCTACTGTGACATGAAGACGAATCCCAACCTAAAAATCTCGAACACTTCGTAAGATTGTCATGTCCCTGTATCTAACGCATTGCAGACATCGACACACAAAGATACTCACCCGACACACGTGTCGCAAGTGTCTGAAAGTGTCTAAATAAAAAAAATTATGATTAAACGTGTCCAAATTATATCCGAAATTTTTTTGACCATGTTCATGATGTGTCCAGTAAAAAGATATTTAAAATACTAAATAATTTATAATAATATGAATATTTAGAAAATTAACAAGTATTGACACATGAAAATATGTTGAATTTTTCATATATTTTAAAAGGGGTTTGAAAAGTATTAAAAATTAATAAGTTTGATATTAATAAAAATATTAGGATATTATTATAAATATTTAATTTTATATCTATATATACTATGTTCACTTCCTATAAAATTTTAAAATTGATATATTACTGTGTCGCATAGTGTCCGTATCGATATTGGTTCTTCTTAGATCCCAACATATATGCCCCAGCACTTAATAATCTTCATTGTGATAATTGACAATTACTATTTGACTTAACTCAAACCCGCCCCATGGCCCATTCCAACTGCACACATACTTACAATTTATTAGCAGTTTCGTTGGATCAAATTATTTGTTACTTATTTTCGGTAAAAGCGAGTATGCGGGCCAACTCGATCCATTTAGCCAGATGGACTAAAAGTAAATGGATTGGATCGAGTTGGCTCACATTACATTTGTTTCTTTTTTTAATTTAACCTTTTAATTCATTCTATCTAAAAAAATTAGTCGATCACAAAAGAAAATTGCAAAAGGAAAAAATGTAAAACCAATGTAAAATTACATATATAATCATTATTCCTTGAACTTACAATGACAAAGATTAAGAAAATTTTGCATAGAATTTAAGCTTTTATGGAATGAGTTTGTAATTTGTGATTATTCCTTATTAGTTGGATTAGGTGTTATAAGAAAAATTAATTAAATAATGGGTGAATAAAAAAATAGATAAATAACAATTATAAATAAATAAATATATAGTGAAGTAGTACACAGGTTATGCAGGGCAAATCAAAAAACCTGCATTAGTCTTAACATGAGTGGGTTGAGCAATCCGCAGGCGATGACCGATATACCTACCTTTAATTTTCTGCAACTATTAATATTTTTTTATCTTATTGATAATGTTGGACCCGGTCAGCAGGGGCTATAAGAGATTCTTCACCTCACTAATACTGAATTCTATGTACACCACACAAATTAACAGATATTGTGTACACCACTTAAAAAAAATTATAAAATAGATAAATAAATATTATCAAATATATAAACAATCAATATTAAGCACACGCACGTTCGTGCACGCACAAATATAGAGAAAGAATATTATCAAACACATAAACAAACAATATTAAATATACATGTGTTCATGCACGCATAGATCTTTATTTCTCTATTTTGTAATGTTTATCTTTTTTTATTTTGTAATGTTTATTTTTCTGTGAGTATACACAAAGTGTCAATTTTTTAAATGTACAAATAATATTTTTCCTAACTTCAACCTATAAGACAATAGTTACACAAATTATTCTCAACGTGTCAACAATAATCTGTGATCTTCCACCATCGACATCTTCATTTTTAGTTTTATCTTCTCTTTTGTTTTCTATCAACAAAAATTTAGGGTAAGGAATGGCATCTCAGTTCAAGGCAAGGGAAGCCTCTAAGGACACTTAGGTTTCTCACATACCCCATGAGATAAATATCATTACTACTAAATTTTTTTATTTTTGACAATTTTTAGAGATAAATTCATTAAATTTTGTCATTGTTTCATGATCTTATATGATTTATTGATCTGTTATAGGATATAATGTGATAAATTAAAATTTTTCAATATAATATTTGTGATGAGCACAAAACTAGTCAATAGCATATTGGCCGCCGACATAAGATAACAAGCATAATATCAATCTCAGAGAGTTGTTAGATGGAGCATTAGAATAAATTAGATTGGAATTAATGGCAAATGAAGCGGGGAGGAGGTGGAAGGTGGATCGGGTTTTGGAAGGCATGGTGTGTGCAGGTATGAAGAACATAGGAGGGGATACACAAGGGGAAGCATAATGTTTATTGATAACATGCCGGTGAACATGACTATCAAATGGCTAAGACAATTGTTCAGATTCGTGCGGAGGTTGTGGATATTTATCTGCCGCTGGGGTGAAGGGCTGCAACGAATACTAGATATGCGCTCGTGAAATACTGCCAAAAATTTGGGGGTGGAGTTGGCGATCAAGGAAAGAAAATGGAACAGTACGGTAAGCGGTTTGTTTATAACTGTGGCGGAGGCAAACGAAAGGGCACAAAGGAGGAGCCAAAATTAGGAGAAATCTCAAGACCGTAAGGGAAGAAACCAACCGAAATGAAATGTGAGCGATAGGCAATATAAGCAGGCTTAGAGGATCAAGAGGAACCCAAACAAGAATAGAAACACAATTGGCAATGAAGAAGAACGTACAGTCGAGGACAATAATTGTGAGAGGCGAATGCAGTGAAGAAAATATTCGATGGCTGAGGACCGTTGTACGGACATCAACAATGCCGTTAAAAATGAGCACACTGGCTGAGAAGTTATTCCAGAAGTGGAATGGAATAACAAATATCAGAGGGTGGGGTGGTATAAAGTTATTGTCACTTTTCAATCTGAACAAGAAGCACAAGAAGCTGTCGAGTTGGAGTGTTTGCTCGAACATTTTGATGAAATTCATATGTAGGACAAGTTAGTTTGGTACGCGCCAGACGAGGAGAACTTGGTTGGAGTTCCATGGATTATGTCCCTATGCATGGTCCGTGTAGAATATATATATTATTGTTAGCATCAATAGATAATTAATCTGTTGATCACCAAGCAACCTGCTAACTGTTGTAACTAACAGGTGGTTAGTTAGTTTAGCTAGTGATGAACTTTCCTAGAGTTAGTTAGTTTGGCTAACTTGCAGTACAAGCCACTGATTTGTATAAAACCTAGATCTCTCATTTATAATTCAATCAACAGGTTTGCCAAAACATTATCTATAACAGTGATCAATGTCGCTAGAAAATGTTATGTTTTAGCAACGACTTTGTGTGTCATTGTATAATATTTCGCAACGGATTCTAAGGCAACGACATGTGGTGACATTTTTATCGCTGCTAAAAGTCATTTTCGCAATGACATAAGACTTTCAGCAGCAACAAAAGTTGCTGCGAAAAGCCTTATTTCTACCCGCCACCTTTCTTCACAATCACCACAATAATTTTTCAACAATCCAAATACACGTCCACAATTACATATCAACCACCAGGTAATCTCAAAGCACCCTTTCAAATCCCCTGCAAATCCGCAACACCGCCCTCCCCCAAATTGTTTCGAGAAAGGCTAATTCCATTTGAAGTCCACCATTAGTAGACCNTTTTTTTTACTTCCTTTTCCCTTCTTCTTTACACTGTGTTTGGTTGGAAGGAATTAGAGTGGAAAGAAAGAGGATGAATGGAGTTGGGGTGGATGGAGCTTAGTTTCCCTTATTTGGATACAAAGGAAAACTCAAAGGAAAGAAAAAATAGAGTTTTTCCTGCGACCCGCGTATTTTGCTTCCCTCTCGCATCTGGGCGGAAATTGAAGGGAAAACTTGTTCAATAGACTCATTTCCAAATTTACCCATGCTATCCCCAGCAAAACCAAGCAACACTTCGCCCCGAGTAATACTCCACCACCGCACGTTCACGCACCGTCCACCGCCAATCGCAGCAGCGCCTGCGACGCTCACCTCCGACGACAACGACAGAGGACCGCAGCGGCTTTGGCGAGTCGCGGTTGAAGATTGGGAAAACGTCACCTGCAGCCTTTCGAAATGCGACGAGCTCGAAGCCGCCTTCGTCGTGATCCTCATCATGTGGGTTGAGATATCTATGTCGTTTTGATGGAGCGAGTGATTTTCTTCGTAAGATCTGCGATGTATTGCATGTGACGGAATGAATATGGCAGATCTGTTGCTAAGAAGAAGGTAAACATTCATTGGGGATGTTTATTTAGTTTTTGTTAATTTCTATCTTCTTTGTAAGTCAATCTGTTGCAAATTTGAATGAATATGGCAAAAACATCAGGGAGAGACTGCTCAACGTGCTGCATTTTCAAAGGCCTAGCAGGCAGTGGCAAAGGAAAGCTCTTATTAAGGATGTTTGCTTAATTTTGTTAATTTCCACATTTTTGGTTCTAATTTTAATACCCATTGGTGTTTGGTTTGCAAGTGATTTGGTTTCAAAGTATTGGAAAAATGAAAATAGCAGGTATTGAAGCTTGGACACATCAATGAGCCTTCAAAGCGTTCCTCTATTTTTCCACTCAACCAAACAATAAAAAATAATCTACCTTCCATTTCCTTTACTCTTACCTTTCTTTCATCCAAACACTCATGAAAAATCAAAATTTACTCATTTTTTCTTTTCTCTCATTTTCTTTCCTTTCTAATTTTTTTTTCTTTTCCTTTGTCAAACATACCCTTAGAATGGTTTGGAAATTTTGCAAATTATTTAAACACAGGGGAAGTGGGTGTTTATTTACAAACTTATGGGAAGTATGTGTAATTGAGAAGAACCTCCCAGGAGGTGGGTGTAATTATCTCCTTTGTCTAGTTATGAATGACAGTCAGCATTCATTGTTTAGAAATTAAACTGTAAAGTATGAGACAAGGAATTCTTAGCCCCTCAATACTCTTCGGAGCTCGGACCATTTGCAAAGCCCAGACAATACAGATTCTAGTGCTCAGATTCCCAATCTATGCCAACGGATTCTGATTATAACCAACAAGCAACAACTGAATATACTGCAATGCTGCTCATTGGGTGCCAGCAAAGTGCAATGTATACGACTAGACAGAAAACACCAAAAAAATTTATTTACGCGCCTAGAATACTGACAATGTATGGGCATCTAAGTACATGTTTTATTGATTATCCTTCAACACCAAATCATAATGCTATTTCTCAGATATTGGAATGTGTCCAGCCTATGTACTGTGCAATGTCTTTAGACAACCAATAATCAAACAATAAGCAACTTAATCTTGTTTCTTATCCAGTCTTAGACACCTGCTTTCAATACAACTTTTCGTTTATTTTGAATTTGACGGACTAATTCATGAACTACTACATGAAACTTCACATTAGGCTTACGATTAATTTGCACATTATGACCTGCCCTTTTTATTGCGCGGAGCAGACACTTTTCACCTAATTGGTAATGAGTCGGGCATGCAGCAGGCACCACAGATCTCAACACTGGCTTATTACAAAATGAAGGTCCGGTTGGCAAACTGCATAAAGCCAAAAACCTTATTAGTAAATCTGTCTTCCCTAGACAATGGTCATTGCTATTACAAATAATTGTATAATACGTGATACATGAAAATAGAAAGGGACAAAAAATCAATATAACAGTTGCATACTTGAAAACAATAATTCATTACAAATCAAGGTAGTGCATGGAATCAAAAAATTGTATAGTGCAAGGTAGTGGAGTGAAGTCAGTGAACACTTTTTACATGCATGCTGCAATGACTCTCAACTAGGTCAGGAACCGAAGTCCACAGGACAGGACCAATGCTAAATAGTACGAAAAGCTTTTGTACTAACACATCAACGGATGATGTGTCATAATGCGATTGAGGACAATAACAGTTACAACTGATGCATAACAAATCATTGACGATATGTGCTAGAACAAATCACATACAAGTAGTAATTTTGAATCTGTGTGCTGCTTCACTGAAGAAATTTCTGTGCAACCTAGCATTATTCAGTCTACAGATATTATTCAGTCTACAGATATGAGCTAGAAGTTTTGCATGTGATATTTCTGTATGCAAACTAAGATGAAAATATCTGAAATATATGACCAACCAATAAAGTACCACACTTTTAAATCAAAATTGTCCCTCTGACATAGGAATCTGGTTGGTTTTGAATCCATGGTCTTGACGATTTACAAAGGGTAAGCAAAGTGTCATTCAGCATTGCCGATTGCACTCAGATATTCCTCAATGAGCACAATGTTAAGGAGGGTACTTTTAAAACACTACGGCTGCATTTAGTTGCGTTTGGTTGCTAAGACACGACAGGAATATAAAGATGAGGACAGAGGCATAAAAAAATAAGAGGACAAGTCAGTCTTGTATTCTATGTAGTGACAATGTATAAGGCACACTTATTTGTATCTATTTCTTGTTTGGTTTAATAGAGACAAAACGTAAAATACACTCCAAATGACTTAAAAGACTCTTATTGCCTTAATTTAATAGAAAAAAACACATTATCTCATTCCGAAAGGTTGTGTCTCTGTGTCTCAACAAAACGGACTGAGGCACAAGTTTTTGCACCTGTTTTAGCAACCAAACAAGATTTTGTGTCTTTATGTCTCCGTATTCCTGTCCAATCTCAACAACCAAATGCAGCCTAAGAGACACAAAGTAGTGAACTTAAATGGATTGAAAGACAATAAATAAGGGAATGACAATCAAGATCGGTAAAGAACAAGGAGAAAATAACATCGCAGATTTCAAGAGGAAAAAAAAGGGTCCTCTTCACTATTTCTTGGATTGTCAATTTATAGGCAGTCCTAAAGGGGAAAAAGGACAAAAGCTATGATGCTGAAGCTTCTAGAATTTTCATTACATCTCTACACGTGGCACAGCTTCATTGATTCACTTGGGGACACATGTCGCACACGAGTAGCTCATACTAGGACACGTGCCGTAGTACCATGTGTTCATACCAGAACATGCAGCTTAATGTTACCTTCTTGGACAACTCACGTGGTGTGATGCTACTCGCTATGCATACACAGCACAACGCTACTTGCTCGAATGAGTAGCGGAGTTGGAGGAGTCCTTGGTGCTGAGTGTTAGTTACATGGTTGAGCATCTGAAGAGGCACAATATAACTTCAGCAACATCTACACTTACTCTTGAGAGAACGCTCAAGGAGCACGTATTTATGGCTTTTCCTTATTTGTTTTGGTAATCACGCAAACTTTGTTAGCTACTTGTTTGCAGGACTTTCATTCATTCTTTCTTTGTCACAACTCCAGCGCACATCACACGAGCATGATCACATGGTGCATGACTCAGGACACTGGTGCGCAGCTATATGAAGAAGAAGATATCTTTCTAAGCTCTTCCAAGATATGACCGTGATTGTGTGCCATGCGCCTTAGGACATAGGCGCGTAGCTATATGAAGTATAGGATGGCTTTCTAAACTCTACCCAAACACATGCCTATTTACCTTGTTTTGTTCCAAGAACTGAAGAAAGATTGAGGCCGACCAAAAATGATTTGATGTCATTGACCAAAAGGGAGCCCCATTTGGAACAATTATGTAAACAACGTTGACATTGGTAGTATAATAAAATAAAATCACGAAAATGAAGACGTCACTTAAGTGTTTACATGTTACTGCATATTCAGTCCCTGAAAGCTGAAAATTAGGACAGGGTAGATGGGATAAAAAATAATCCATAGCTTCAGGAAGAAAGGGAAGGACAAAAAAGCTTACGTTTTACCCGAGAAAAGAAAAGGAACTAAATAGATAGATAGTAGATACTGATCATTCAAAACTAAACCACTATCCGTAGCTTCAGGAAGAGAGGGTAAAAACAAAATCCAAACCTCTGGGAATCCAACTCATCCTTTCCAAAACCACACAACCAATTTTGATAAAACAAATTAACCAAAAAGAGCTCTGCAAAACTCGCCCCCGAAATCACCAGATTTTCCAAATTGCAAGAATGCCAAGCATCCAGAACATTCCCCTAACGCACCCAATCAGACTAAAAAGCAAGAAATTGAAAGTAAAAATGAATATAGAAATAAACTTTTAAAATAAAAAATAAATAATAAAAAAAGACCTCACTTTTTGGCTACGATTCTGCATCCCCGGTAGAGCTTCTGCTTGGAATCGGACAAAATGTGAGCGTGACAGTACCTGGTAAGCGCCATGGCCTTCGTCTTGCAGCCACCGAAAGCACACCGAACGACATCGTCTCCCGAAACGGCATTACTCTTTTCGCCACCGTTCGCGTTGTTGTTCCCCACATCGTCCCCCAAAACGACATCGTCGTTTGCGTCGCCGCCCTTGAAGGGACTCTTGCCGTAGGTCCAGCAGTATTCCCGGTACTTGGACCTGAGCTCCTCCATTAGGGCCCAGTAGTGCCCCCTGTAACAGCGGGAGAGCTGCCTGACTCGGCGGAGCCGACGCGCGATCACCTCGCGCCGAGTCAGCACGCGCGAGTTAGCGAGGACAGCGTCCTCTTCGGCTCCGTCGACGGCCATCGGTGGCGGCGGATCGTCCATGGCTCAGTCAGCTGCCGGAAAGTTGGTTGAGGATTTGTGTGGTGATTAACAGAAAGTACGGTAACGGAAAAGATTGACCAGATTTTTTTTCATCTTTCTTCCTTTTTGAGTGTGCTAATTGTTTTTGATTTGTTTCAGAGGTTGGAGTGTGACGGGTCGGCTTTTAAGGAGAAAGAAATCTAAAACGGACTTGTATGGAATTTGGATAGTATTTTTAAATCACCTCCATGATTGTCTTGTTTACTTGGAAAATTTTGTATTTATTTTTAATAATAATTTTTTTATGGAGATTAATTTAAGATATTAATTTAAGTATTAAAAAGAGTTTAAAATATTAATTTTATGATTTACAGAAAAACACACGTATTTTTTTAATTAAAAAATATATCTATTAAAGCAAACAAAAATATGTCTTAGTAATAATATGAAATTAAATGAGTGGACAAAATAAGCTCAATATAAAAAATAAACTTCTATTAATATAATTAATACCACACATTGTCTTTATTAATCAACATAATTAAATTAAAGGTTTAAATGACAAAATATCACATAAATATTTTGAAACCCTTAAATATAAAAAAAAATGGCAAATATTATGAAATGGGTAGAGTAATTTGTACCAACTGGTGTTTAGTTCACGTAAATCACTGAATAAATGTTTCATAATACAATATACAATAAAAATATGTAAAATTATTAAGTTTGACTATCTTGTTTATTTTAGGCTACTTGTAAGGATTATTTTATTTTATAAATGCATAATTTCAATACAATACAAAAGAAATGAGAATGATCTACAGTTACCAAAAGTATAAAGCTAATTTTAGCATGCATCAAGTAAATTCTAGAGAATGATACACCAAACTCATTTGAACCATCTAATCAAAAACTATTTATATGAGAATTTTGTAATTATATGGTTCCTTTTCATCAATTTTGCAAGATTAGAAGTATTCATCAAATTTTATTTTTGAATGGGTGAAAATTTCAGAAATCAGATCGCCTTTTTTTGATGTCATTAAAAAAAATTCAAAGTCTGAAGTCAGAATTCCTTTTTCTGGCTTTTGAAAAAAAGAAAAAAAAAATATCAATGGTCCATCGTGTGGACGACACGCACCTTATGCGATATGATCATCTGAAGTCAAAAAAAGCACAGTCCGACTTGTGAAGTGTTAGTTTTTGTCTTCCACGAGTGCTCACAGGTGCATGCGACCATTTTGAAACTTTTTCCTTTTCTTTATTAATTCATAAACTATGAGCCGTGCGTGTTCGAGGAGTTATGTACATATATAAGCGATAACTGGCAGAGGGGATTGTCATACTGAATATCAAAGGATATATATACAATCATATGGTCCAAAATACAAATACACAGTCAAATATAATAATACTCACCACATTTAATACACAGAATCATTAAAGGCCTGTCTGTCTAGACCATCTAACTGTCACATCATACAAAATACTAATCGTTGTCATTCGTAGAGAGAAAGGTAGCTCCTGTATCTTCTCAGGGGTCCTCAACTCTGAGATCGTAAGTCGTCCTATGGTGCCTTGTCCTCCAAGCATGCTGGTTGTACTTGTCTGGACATCATAATTGAGTGGGGGTGAGAACACTTCGTTCTCAGTGGGAAACCTTAGCCTTATCTATCGCTTCATTTCTCAACTATGCATCCAAGTCACCCAAGAGTTCTCTAAGTGATCATGCATACTATAAATTCCTACTAGTTATTATCTTTGGCCTAGTCCTGGATAACTTTATCTATGCTTACTAGGTAAGAGGAAATTCTAACCTTTCATTACCTAGTAAATCGTGCTAATTAATTTTACTCATCGGAGCCTCGTGATATCTTATCACATGCTCTCGTACCCTCCGTCTCGAGCATTCTCTTGACGGTAATTGACAACATATACATACTTATAGCATATACATATCTACATCGTATACTTACTTACATCATGTACATATCCACATCATATACCTTTCCAATTTAAGCACACATCATTCATTTTCATTTCACATATTCATTTCATTTTCACATAATCATGTCCATTTCACATATTCATATCCATTTCAGATATTCATATCTGTTTCATATGCATGACATTGAGATCTCTCACGCGCACTGTGGTTGTGTCCATTTTCATTTTCATAGTCAACCCCACTCTAGTAGCTGTGGTTCACAGCCTACTACCTCTTTGCGTTCCCTATCGTTGACGACTAGGCAGCGCTCTAACTGGTGTGGTAACCAACCATGCATAGCTCATAGGAGGAAGGCATACCCTTCCTTTGGGATGGCGAAGGGTCATCATAAGACAAACGTAACCCAATAAGGGAGTCGAAATATCCATTTCCATATACATATTCATTCATTGGACTCGTGAAGTCACGTCCTTTCATTCTCATACTCATATTCGTATTCATATTCATAGATCAGGTCACCACCTGCGTTTCGTTTACCAATCCTCCCTTTTGGGACTAGCGGGGCTTGTCCATAGACGTGCCAAGAGATCAGACTCATCCTAATCATATACATAACTAACTTTTTCTTTGAGGAACACCGGAATCTCTGGGATCGGTACCTCTTCATTCCTAGGTTCAATTATGTTCTTTAAATTAGTTAAGTGATGACCCTCTAGTTATCTATAAACGTCCTACTATACCTATCGATGACTGAGTCCTCATGATGTGTACACATACTCATACAGTAAATGTTCCTCATAACAATACAACACATAATACACGATACATAAAACATAGTCATAGCTTGAAACTATGGTGTATCAGTACTTTTCTAAAAACGTCCGCTTTCTGCCAGGAATTAGCGATCAGAAACCGGAGAGGTGACCTTACCCCAATTTTATTAATAGCCCTAATATCATTTTTCATACTGAGAAATTCAGATTTCAACCCGAAATTCACAAAATTACGGGTTTATCCTTTTTCCCAAAAATGTTGTTTTGCCCCCCGTAAAGCCCTATTTTCTTTGAAATTTTAGTTCTCAAAAACCCGATAGACTCAACACTTGGCCCTAAGGTTTTTGATAGTTCGAAACCCATATTTTCTAAAAATCAACCCAGTTTTTCAGTCCCAAAACTAAAAATTCTCGTTTTTCCCTTGTTTGTCCAAAAACGTTTTTGTCTGTTTTGCTGAGAAATTCATCGGGGATTCCAAAAATCAAAAAACTTAACATCCCCACTCAATTTTTCGTGTAGATTTAAAAAATAACATTAGTTTTTCATGAAAAAATTTCCAGCATACAGTTCCTCTTAAAAAATGTGCTATGTTCTTATTCCAAGCTTAGGTTTACCCAAATTCGGATAGAGTCACAGATAACACAGTAGTTCCAGACAAATATCAACCACACAAATATGTAGTCATGGTCACATACAACATTATAGCATCATATATCATTTAACATAAAACCACATAGACAGTGGATAGGTTAGGTTGCCCACTTGTACGGTTTCTGCTACTCGTTCAGCGAGTCTGCGCAGAATCCAAGCTTGCTTGGTTGCTTCCAAGCTCTTGCTCTATGATAGTCTATGATAGAGAGGTTTCTCTAAGACTCTAGGAGAAATTGGTAAGGTTAGGGTTAGGGAAACTTGGCTAGGTTTTGTGTAGGAAAGTCTCTGGGTTTGTGTTCTGACAGAGTAACGATTGAGTGTGTAATTGGACAGAATTTTGATAAGGTTCTCTTTTTTCCTCCAAAATTTCAAATCCAAGGGGGTATTTATAGGTCCTTGGACGAATTTTACTTTTCAAAAATGCCCTTGGACCAATTTACCATTTTGCCCTTGGCAGGTGACTAAGCATGGCTAGTCACCGTGGTGACTCACCATATCATGATTATGTTTGAATGCTTTGACCACACTTGGGTCATTCCTAGCCGTGCGGGTTGTTTCTTGGCCAAATTTGTGGCCAAGAATTTTTGGGCCAAATACTGATCAATTTTGATCAGGTTTGGTTGTTATTGGTTCTAGTATTTCGCGTACAGTTATTCTAAAAATATTTCGATCACGTCCTTGTGATCTACTAATTTTTCTAAGGAAGAATTTAGGTTAATCTAAGGTATTTGTGAACTTCCGTCCGTAGCCCTATATTTTACAGATACCTTAGATACACTATTGCACTTATATGACAAAAAGGATTTATTCTGGTGACTGCAGAATTTTACGAAACTGAGCAGAATTTCTTCTACAGATATTTTAACCTAAAAGCTCGTGTGAGAGCCTGTTTTCCCTATTAAATTCATGAAATCTTTACTAAGGAAAAAAGCGGGATGTTATAACTTCTACCACAACTTTTGTGTTGTGTTGTGTTGTTATGTTGTTGTTAATTATTATTATTAGTAGTAGTAACAGCCGTATTACTACTACTGATGTTACTATTACCATCGTAGTATTATTATTATTATTATTATTATTATGAAATGTCCTTGTCCTCTATGCATTGTACTAACTGTCATTCTTGTTATAATTATTAACAAAAAGAGAATATTAATAAACTGTCATTGTACTAAACTATCCTTATTGTTATTAATGTTATTAATATTATTATTATAAATTTTATTATTATTATTATTATTACGATTGTATTATTATCATTATTATTATTATGGTTATAGTAATAAATAATAATTATTTATATTATTAATATTATTAATAATTAAAATACTTATTATTATTATGATTATTATTATAATTATTAAAAAATGGTATTGTTGGTGTTGTTACTACAGTTGTAGTAATAAATAATAATTATTTATATTATTATTAATATTATTAATAACTAAAATAGTTATTATTATTATAATTAATAAAAAAAATGTTGTTATTATTATTGTTGTTATTGTTGTTGTTACCGTTGTAGTAATAAATAATAATTATTTATATTATTATTAATAATTAAAATAGTTATTATTATTATTATTTTCATTGGTGTCACAGTTGCAATAATAAATAATAATTATTTATATTATTATTAATAATTAAAATAGTTATTATTATTAGGCTTAAATACATTTTTAGTCCTTATAAAATCAAAAAGTTTGTGTTTGATTAGTAGAAAATTTTTCACTAGGACTTAGTCCTTCTAAAAAAAATTTGTTTGTTTTTAGTCTTTGTCGTTAGTTTGTAATGGATTTCACTAACGTGGCCTTTAATTTTGTAGCAAAATCTGTTTTATTGAACCCAACTCATGTGGCAAACCCAACCCACCCATCACCTAACCCGACCTGATTTGAAAACAAAATTATGATAAAAATAAAAATTGAAAAATTCTTAATATCTCATTCTCTCTTCTCTCTTCTCCGTCCCAACCCCAATTTCTAAACCCAATCTACTCCTTCTTCCTACTGCCATTGTCCCTTGTCTCACTATCTCAATGCGTCTCTTACTCCTCCTTCCCAGATTCCATCATGTTTTTTTTTTTAACTTTGTTATGTGATGATGACTAGTTCACTAGTTCTTGTTTTTGGTTATTCATATCCATGTAGCAATTTGAGTTCCGATTCTTGTTCTGATGTTCCTCCCCCATTGATAAATTTTGTTTTGCTACAATTGTTTCTAGAATAGCCTGAAATTGCATGAAATTTGTGAAATATATATAGGTATGGTTATCTGTACCCTAATTTTTTTATTTGAATTGGGCCACAATTGTTTAATTCCAGTTCTACAGAAGCTAAGAGTGAAATGGATGAAATGCTCCTCCTCTCCCGGCCCTTGTTCTACTTCCTGGTCTCCTTATGACTTCGCCGGCCACCACTTCGCCACCACCATCAACCACCACTACTCTCAACACCAAAACCCCTCAGCTTCACCGTTTCCCCCCACCCTCACACATACAACCCACCAACAGAGGAGGAGAAAGACAGATCGGGAGAGGGAAAGAAAGAAAAAAAGAGGAAGAGAGAGAACGACCACCACTCCACCACCACCATAAACCACCACTACCCTCACCACTGAAACACCAGTCCCACCGTTTACCCCACCCACACACACATGCAACCCACCAACAGAGGAGAGGAGAGATAGACCAAAAGAGTGAAAGAAAGAAAAAGAGAGGAAGAGAGAGAACGACCACTACTCCGCCACCACCATCAACCACCACTACCATCACCACCTAAAACCCCTCAGCCCCACCGTTTCCCCCCACCACTCTATTTTGCTTCTCCTTCCCAAATTTGTTTTGGGATTATTTATTTCAGCATAGAAATGGGAGAAATTGAGGAATGGAGATGAGAAATTGGGGGTGGGGTTCAGATGAAAGAAATTGGGAGTTCAAATGAGAGAAGAGTGGTGTTAGGGTAGGGTTTGGGAATGGAGGAATGGGTGAGAGAAGAGGAATTGTGGGTGGTTGTTGTGGTGTTCTTATTTTATTTTATCATTTTAAACCGGGTTAGGCATTTGGGCTTTCAGGTTGGGTATTATAATAATTAATGGGTATTTAAAATGGATTTTGTCACGTAGCGTGCCACATGGCAAAATTAACGACCACGTTAGTAAGATCCGTTATCAACTAACTGCAGGGACTAAAAACAAACAAAAAAAATATAAAAAAGACTAAATCCTAACGAAAATTTTCTAGGGACCAAACACAAACTTTTAGATTTTACAGGGATTAAAAACGTATTTAATCCCTATTATTATTGCTGTTGTTACAGTTGTAGTAATAAATAATAATTCTTTATATTATTATAATTATTAAAAAAATGTCATTATTGTTACTATTATTATTTTTATTATGAAAGTATTGTTAATATCTTAATAATAATATAATATTATTATTATTATTATTATTTCATTTTTTTACTTTATTTATTTACCTTGTGATTTACACTTTTCTTGCAGGAAAAGTACAAAGTTTTGCAACTTAGAACTGGACGAATTGAGCCCCCCATTGATCTTATAATCTCACATTTATTGCATGTGGGTTTATTTTATGCATTTATGGCCAACTGTCCTCATAAGAAACTAGCGCTTGTTAGTGCACTTGTGGAGATGTGGAGACCGAAGAGTAAAGACCTACACATTCCATTTACCGCACGAAGAGTGTGCAGTCACGTTAGAAGATGTCACAATCTTGTTTTGCCTTCGGATCAATGGCGAACCCGTTACCGGTCTAGATGTACAATATGATATTGTTAGCCTGTTAAATTTGTGTCACAATAGACTTGGAAGGATTTCTACTGTGGAAGACGTCCACGGATCGTTCATATCCATTGTTTGGTTAGATCACCATTTTGGCATGGCCATCCATGAAGATGCCAATGACTTTGATCGGTAACAAATAATAGAGTGGCATGCACGTGGGTATATGTTGCAGTTGCTTGCACATGTATTATTGTGTGACAAACACGATGGTTGAGTCTCCGCAAAGTACTTGTACTTGCTTGCCGATTTTGACCGAGCAAGCAAGTACAGTTCGGTTTCAGCTGTCCTTGCTACATTGCAATGGAACTTATGTCGTGCTTCACGCGTAAGTGTAAGACAAATCAATGGATATGTGACACTGTTAGAGACATGGACATTTTATCGGTTGCCTAAATTTGCTTCGAAATCCACCCTTGGAGATTAATACTTTTTCTCACTTGCCACTAGGTAAAATATTGGCTGCCTAACAAAGTATTAATTTTTTTATGTTAAATATATAAACGCCTTGTAGCGCCACTGCGCTGACACCGTCACCTAAAGACCTTAAACGATATATAACTATGACACAGAGAGAGAGACCAGGGGGTTTATTGAGAAAGGAAGCAGAGAGGATGTCGTCTTCTCCATCCAAACGTTGCTTTCAAGCACTCATGCTCTATGGAGGCGGAACATAAACTAGGGAAAGTCCTCATGTGAAACACCCTATCTAACTACTTACGCTTAAGTCGTATGCAATACTCATTAGGTTGTTTACTACTTGGTGGGAATATTTATAGTCCGTAATTATCTTTCCAAGTACTTACTCATGAAAATATGGACCGATTTTAAACTTTTCTCTTCATAGTTTAGTTCATAAGATATAAGCCGTGTGTTGGTTTATAACATTTAATACAAACGATAGAGCCTTTAGGCTTAAGCGTTATCAACCACGCATCAACCATCAGACAGGTAAGCAAGCATATGGTCCGTCACATATAGTTACAGAAAGTCACATATGTATTACAATAGATAGCATACAGTCATCAAGTTTTTCAAAATACAATAAATGTCTGCAAATCATAAGGGCTAACTGGAACACATCTCACTTAGCCCTTGCAAAACACTTGCTTGACCCGCTCTTTTGGGTGTTCACCTCACGTCAGCATCCTTCACAGCTCCTCATGCGGCTCGGCATAGTCATCGTCGTAAGTTCCTGGAGTCATAAACAAGTGGGCGTGAGAACGATGCATTCTCAGTGGGAAAACCTTGCACATTGGGGTCTCGCATTTTATTCGGTTATACTCCAGGCAGCTCAGGGGATTTCTAGGTGTCCATGCATACTAACATCCCCACTGATTATTATTAGTCATACTAGTCCTGAGCAGCTTTATCTATGTTACTAGGTGACTGGGGATCTAATCTTGCTTTCCTAATTATAGGTTCCCATGCTTGTTAGTTCTGACCGTCTGGGTATCGTCTCCTGGGATCACGCACCCTCGTAACTTATACTTGGTGGGGTGGTCTCGTGATGCGGTTTCACTCGACAAGGCCCAACGCATACGTGTGTATACATACTTATATAAATACATACATACATACATACATAGTTATCAAAATCGCTTGTTAACTCGTAAAATCGTACAAGTTTACGAGTTTAGGTAGTAAAATCGAGCTAACTCGCATGTAAACTCGTTTCTGGGTAAAATCGGGTAAACTCGCATAAAATCGCGAGTTTTCTGCCGATTTTACGAGTTTACCACACAGGCAATTTTTTTTTTTACAGCTGCGCATGCAATCGTACTCCGTAGTGCCATCGTGTTTTGTCGCTAATCCATCGTATGTATTTCAAATATCTTTTTCATAAGGGTGCGTGACCTCTGCATCGCTATCTGTACTTTGATGTTCTGGATTGGAGACATCATCGTCACATACTCGCTTCTTGTGAAGCTCAGTAATATGGGACTTACTGATATCTTCGATATTTATGTTGTTGTGTGTGTCATCTCCTGGATATTTGCGTTATTAAAGGTTCTAGAAACAAAGGGCATGTCCCTCAAACTCATCACCGAATTCTTTGCTGTCGGCTCGAAGCA
>QANU01025181.1:87601-117430 GCA_003254905.1 Nissolia schottii | reverse complement strand
TGGCCGGAACCTTCTTAAGACATCACTTGTTCCCTAGGGTTCAGTGATGATCTTTAAACATTAAATGATTCATTGCTAGTTATCTATGGTCGTCCTAAAGGCTTAATGACAACTGAGTCCTCATGATGCATTTCAACATAAAACATACTCATTATTATTGTTACACGTAATTTGCATCAATCCGTGCTTGTTGGAACATGCGGGCCCACAAGAACTGCTCTGATTACTCAGCCATTAACTATGGTTAGCTTAGGGGCATAAGGCTTCCCAGGCTGCTCAGCGGTCTAACTTGGCCACTCAGCGCCCTTAGGACTTCTTAGGTCACTTGGCCATCCAAGTCTAGGGTTGCATGGGCTAGGGCTCAAGCCACTTAGCGTTCCCTTGGGGCCACTCAGTTGACCCTGACACCATACCATCATAGAATTGCATTTCAAAATCATCCCTCCACACATGCTTCAGGTCGTTCAGCGATCCCTGAAGCTACCCTAGTCACAGATCAGTTTCCAACACATTTTCCTTTAAGGTTTAAGCCCTAGGCCGCTCAGCAGTCCCTGGTGGCCGCTCAGCGCCCTGGGCGTGACCTAGGATTCCTCCTTTGTTATTTTGCTTTTCTTGCAAACCGTTCCCATGGCCATTTCTTAGGGCTTCTCCACAAGTTCCAACAACCACAATACAACAATATTCAGCTCACAGAACACATCAAAACCATCCATACATCAATAACCTAGCATCTCTAACATAATACATCATAAGAGCATATAAGCAAACACAATCACATAGAAGCCACCAAGGAGGTGAGCAAGTTTAGGTTTACCCACTTCCTTAGAGTCTTGTGGATGGTTAGGAGGGTAAGGCAAGGTCTCCAAGAGTGTGTAGCTTTCCTAGCGAGTTTTCTGGTTTCCGGCAGAGTAACGGTAGGGTTTCTGAATGGAACGAATTTGAGCAGAGACTAGGAAATAAGAAAGTGGGAAAATGGAAACTATGGAGGGTTATTTATAGGCCTAGGAGGTCGTGGCTTTGAGCCATTTACGGCCACAAAATTTAAGGAAAAATAAAATAAAAATCAAAGGATAAGGATGCTTTGTCATCCTTTGACTTTTTGACCAAATACTTGGTCCACATGAAGAAAGAGAAAACGTGAGAGATAGGGCAGATTGCCTTGGCCATGGGGTCCACTTTCCAGTCCGGTTTGATCGTGATTTGTCGTACGCTGTCCTGGTGCTTCGCGTACGGCTGTCCGAAAAATATTATGATCCCGCCGTCGTGCTCTCTTAATGGTTCTAGTGAGGTATTTTAGGTTCATCTAAGGTATTTGTAAATTTATTTTCATTTATAGATACTTTTGACGTACGATTAAGTTCCGGTAGCGAAAGGCGATAAATTCGGTGTCTGCAGATTTTTGCGAAATTGCGGATTATTGCCTTATTTGGTGCTTTTAGGGAATCAAATTGGGATCTGCAACCCTAATCCACTTATATTACTTATATATCTATTCATTTTACGAAATCTTTGTAAGGGAGAAAAATTAGGATGTTACATCATGTGGAAAAGACATTCACAAAGTGCATAAGTGCACTAAAGAGGGAGGAAAAGACAAAAAGAAGTGTCTACTCATCCAGGGTGTGAGGGAAAAACTAACAAGAGGACTTTATGTTTATATGATGTGAACCACATCACTCCCAACAACGTTGGGCGATGTGGGACTTCTCCCTCCTAGCGCAAAAATGCTCAGCCCCTAGCGCAATTGCATTCCCAAGATGCCATTGCACTTAGACTATTACACCAAACATGTCTCTGGGGTCTCTAGGATCCCTTAGGCCTCCAAGACCTTTCCTAAGGTCTCACTAACCTTTCTCAAGGACACTTGAAGGTACATGACATCGCAAATTGTCCTCAGTATCCAAACGGGATAATGAGACAACCATCGCCGTCTTTAGTATTGTCTCTGCCTCTATTATCCAAGTGTCTTTGTATTTTTTTTGTCCTGAGACATTTGGCGAAACACAACGTAAAAATACATGGCCAAATCGAATATATCGATAAAAGTAGATGACCAAAGATATATTTGGGCAATATATATATATATATATATAATTAATCCATACTAATAAATAAAGAGGATTCACACAATAACTATTTTTTATCTCTAAAAATTAAATTGTATTTATTTTTGATGGGTATATTCATGACATATTTATTTTCTAAATCGACATATCTACGCATGTTCTGAGTCAGTTTTCCACCATATTCAACATGTTTTGAAAATATAATTGCTCATTTGCCCATTTCTTTGCTTAAGTTGGATCCTTTCCATATTTTTTTCACGCAATTAAAGTAATTGCCTACTTCAAAAATCATTTACTTTGATAGGCAATTCGTCTCAAGGCCACTAGGGATTGATAATATTTTTAAAATATGTATTAAATGTGATAACAAATTAAGACTGTTTAAAAATTTTACAAAGTGTTGAAAAAAAATAGTTAATAATGACTTAAAAAGAGAGGATAAGACAAATAAAGGATAAAAACAAATCACTCTTATTAAGTTGTGAATGAAAAAACGGAAGGAACAAGTGAAAAGTAAAAAAAGAACCTTAAATGACAAGAGAAATAAGGTGTCATTCCATATGCATTCCACTCCCTCCTGCCTAATTTGTCCAACATACATTTAAATTTAAACCTCCATTTTCATGCCACTCCCTCTTCCACTGCCATAACATAATGTATACTAATGCGGTAACATTATTTTTCCAGCCGAGAGGTAAAAAAATTTACCGACAGCACTAAAGACCTTGTCGTGTTACCCCGGAATCAAGTTCGGAGACCAACCTCGTAGAACGTGTGGATTGGAGAGGGCCAATGACAATGCGAGTAAAAAGAAAAGGGTTTTTAGTTTAAGCAAAGAGAGCAATTGGGACATGGGCGTATGGTGGGTCGCAGAGTAGCAGAGCCAGACCCTCACTCACTCACTCACTCAACTCACCCTTTTCACTAGCACTGCTTCATAGCCCACACCACCATAGCCGTCCGATGAAACCGTAAAACAACGGCTAACAGCAATCAGTTTCGCGATTCCAATTCCTCCAGCCAGGCGTCGCTCCCTCCATCCTCCTCCCATCATCATTCTTTTCTTTCTCCCCTCTATTTTTTTTTCCCTTCCTTTTTCTCTCTTTTATTTGTAATTAAAATTTCTTTAACCCACCCATAAAAATAAAATTAAAAAGAAAAAATAGAAAGGAATGGAACTTGCAATGAAGGTGGCCGAGGCGGTCCATGTGCTGAACCACGATACGCAATCGAGCAACCGCGTCGCAGCGAATCAGTGGCTCGTTCAGTTCCAGCAGACCCACGCCGCCTGGGACGTCGCCACCGCTATCCTCACCGCCGATCGCCGCCAGCACCCTCTCCCCTCCAATTTTGAGGTCGAGTTCTTCGCCGCCCAGATTCTCAAGCGCAAGGTCCCCTTACCCGTTTCTCTCTTGAATTTTCTTGCTTTGCCTTATCTCTCTCTTCGAATTGGATATCACCCTCTCGTAATTTCACTTGAGTGGAGATAGAGACTTGTTTATTGCATTGTGTTTATGATCTTTGTTTATTTATTTCCTCTGCAGGGAGTCTTATAATTCAAGTTTCTGTTTATGCTTATCATTGTGTTGTGCACTTAGGGTTTTTTTTTGGACTGAGTGAAGTGATGATTTGGTTAATTTTCCTGTTGTGCTCTCACGTTGCTTGTGCTTCACAACACCCACGCACATGTCATTTACTGTTTTTTTTTTTTAGTGTACCTTTTTATAAGGGAAATTGATATGATGGGAAGTATTGCTTCTCAATTTGAAAATGTGGTAAGCTATTATGTTGGCTCTGTAACAATACTCGAGCTGTTGGGGGCTATACTATAGATTCGTTGAGGGGTGTCTGTTACTCACTAACTTATTTAAGGAAACAAAATGGGTTTTGGGTTTAATGGATTTTGTCAGTTAAAGTGAGTTAATAAAAATCATCTGGTGGATGAAGTGAGCGAGGCGTTGCTTTGACGCCTCGTCTGTTTTCTTGGTCAGGTCAAACTTGCAGAATGATTAAGGTTCTAAATGTCCTTTTTATGATATTTCTTTATTTGATTCACTCCTCTTGTATAATCTTTTCTGTTTTTTTAATGTCTAGACCAACAAAAGCTTTCTTCTGCGCATAGGGTTTTGAGTTTTGATTGTTTGGAAGTCATTGTGATGGGTTTAGTGGTGATTAGCTGCCAATACCTAATTCTGATTTAGTGAAGCTCAAAATTTATATTCTTTATGTTTCTGATTTGTATATATAGGAATGTATGTATGTGTAAGTTTGATGAATAATCTTCTAATCCCCTTCTTAAGAAAAAAAAAAAAAAGAAAGAAAATTCACGAAAGTATCCTGGTTGGTGCTTCAACATAACCGATGATTGTTGTTACATGTTTTAAATTACAGATACAAAATGAAGGTTATTTGCTGCAAATAGAAGCAAAAGATGCGTTGTTAAATGCCCTTCTTCTTGCAGTCAGAAGATTCAGTACTGGTCCTCCCCAGGTGCATTTTTGTCTTAATTTATGACTCTGCAGATGCTCTTTTCAATGGAGGTGCTATGTAGACATTCAGTTCCCTGATAGATGGATTCATGTTAAAAATAACTTGGTTTTAATTGGGTCTTTGTTTTTGTCATTACAGCTTTTAACACAGATCTGTCTTGCACTCTCTGCTCTTGTACTTCAAGTTGTTGCGCATGGAAACCCTATTCAGCAGCTTTTTTACAGTCTCCAGAATCTGCAGAGCCAGGATGACGGCAATATTGCTGTCCTGGAGATGCTCACTGTCTTGCCAGAGGAAGTTGTTGACAATGAACAACCTGACTCTAAAATTAGTTCATTACACAAAAGCCACTATACCCAAGAGGTTTAGAGACTTTTGCTTCGATACATACGCCTATGCTGATGTTTACATGCGTCCTTTCTCTCTCACCATACCTTCTATACATTCTGTGTCTATTGTGCAGCTTCTCTCCCACACACCTATGGTTCTTGAGTTCTTGCTGCAACAATCTGAAATAAATTTTGATGGTTCTGTGCAACAGCATGAAAGGAACAGGAAAATTTTGCGTTGCTTATTGAGCTGGGTATGTACTTATATTCACTCTTTTTCTATGTTGCGTACTTTTAGGATTGTACAATTTTTAAGCTTGGTTCCCTGGTTTTGTTTGCTGGACAAGAAATTTTTCTGCTCTGGTTCTTTACTGTTTATTTTAACATGAATATTCATCTATTGGAGCTTTTATCAAAAGTTTTCTGTTGTCTTTTGATTTTATTGTAGTATGGCCTCCTTGTGTTCAGGTTAGAGCAGGATGCTTCTCAGAGATTTCCCAGGGAACATTGCCAGCTCACCCAATTCTAAATTTTGTATTCAACTCATTGCAGGTAATCCAGTTCTCATGCAATTGTTTCTTAAGATGGAGTGTTCATGACTGCTCAAGATTTATTTAGATCCACATTCTCTGTATAGGTACCTTCGTCATTTGATCTGGCCATTGAAGTTCTTGTTGAACTTGTGAGTAAACATGAGGTATGGTTGTATATTTTGATGAAATGACATTCATATTCTTGAGTCTTGACCTGTTTACCTTAGTTGTACGTGTCTGTAAATGTTTGACGATGTCATTGTACTATGCTCATTTAATTTATCATCTGTTGAAGTTATATACTAGATTTTACAGTTGGTTAGCCCTTAAAAATGTCATGTTTATGTATTAGCATGTATCAAGTGTGAAGCTTTGCTCTCATCCTATCTATATATATTGGGATATATGTGTGGTTGGGCTATGATATTCAAATCAAATAGTCAAAGGTTTGAGATTTTATCAGGCTAGTGGGATTTAAGGATAGTTTAGGTCCAAGATACTAGTACTAGTTGAATTGGTGGTTCTTTAGAGGCATCTCATGGTAGGAGGGGTTTATCAAAGGCCAATTTAAGGATGTATGGGTGCTTTGAGTTATACCTATGAAAGCTGGTTTTTGGCATGTGAAGGCTTTTATAGCAAATTGTTGAAAGATGAAATAGCATGTGAATTAGAGTAAAAATAAAGGTCTACGATAGGCTCTAAATTGAGGAATCAATTGGAAATGGAAGAAAGAATGGTGGAAGAACCCTGTGTAGTACTAGTATGTACTTTGGGCATCCTTCTTAGAGACTAGTTGCATGGCTTGATGAAGATAATTTATAGCCTGAAATTCTTAAACTGGTGATCATTCCTTATGTAATCAATATAATGCACGGTCAAGAGTTTGAAATTGAACTTGGATAATGATAGCCTGTAGTTGACACTTGTCACATTTTCAGATGCCCAATTTTCAAATTTATCAGTATATCACATGTTTTTATTGCCTTGTGGCCTTCCTTTCATTTTGTTGGAAGCTTTTGGGTCACAGTCTTGTTTATTTTTGGCACTTCTCTATCATTCTCTCTTGCTGAGACTGTCATAACTCGGAAACAAGTAGAGGCGTGCTTCTTTATCCTTTTCCTTATTTTCTTTTAAACTTCTATCTTAAAAAAGAAAGTATATAGCATTTATGACTCTGGTCATTGGACTTCTAAGTCTGTTAGTGTTTTTAACTGTCTTTTTAGCTCATAGCCTCATACAAGCTCAGACAGAGTAGGATAAAAAACAATATTTGGTTTTAAGCCCTTTTACTTTGTGAACTAGAATATATATGCATTTGATATGGCTGATCTATGAGTTCACTTATGTTTAGGCTACCGTTTGGTTTTACAAGGCTAACAGCTCTAGTGTAGTAGAATACTGGAGCTTAGTCACATGAAATTTTTTATTTTTTATTTTTTTGCATGTGTAAATGACTCTTTCTATCTTATTACCACCTTTCAATTTTCTAGTTTGTGTATCTAAAAATTGTGTAACCCCTAAGTTTGCCTTGACAGAAACAATTGTGGACTTTAGCAGTTTTCTAAGTGAAACTTGTGTTTTTACTTCATTCACTGTAAGTTTCCATGCATGAGGATGTGTAATATATTGATTTTGATCTGGGCTTTCTTTAGGGAGTGCCTCAAGTTTTGCTATGCAGAGTACATTACCTGAAGGAAGTGCTTCTTCTTCCAGCCCTTACTAGGGGAGACATGAAAATAGTTGGTGGCCTTGCATGCTTGTTGTCAGAAATTGGGCAGGCTGTAAGTATTGAGATTATTTGAAACAGGAATTTGAGTTCCCTAGGATTTTGAAGTCCTCATTATGGATCCCTTTTTATTTGTTTCCTATTTGAATCGCTTTCATAATGCAAATTCATGCTTATGGTGATTATCATTTATTTAACTTTAGATTATACTAGTTTAGTACCCGTGTCATTCACGGAAATTAATTTAGATTTGTTGATCATATAATATATAAATGATTTAACACTTACTTTTTGTATTTTTAAATATAGAGGTTTTAGAATGCTAATTTTAAATTAGGAAAGATTTAGCGAGGTTAAGCGGAATACGTTTGGTAAAATCTAAAATTTAAATTACGAAAGATTTAGTGAAAAATAGTTTGGGGAGAAAAATTTCCTCCAAATTAGTGGTGGGAAAAACCCAAACATTTAATTAATATAGATTAGATATATTCAAATAACTCAGTTACTTGTGGTTACTCTTGTTGATTAATTTTTTATCCATGTGTGCACTCGTGTGTCTCGTTTAACTTGTCACACTTGTTGAATGTATGCAAGGCTCCATCTCTTATTGTTGAAGCAAGTGCAGAGGCCCTTGCATTGGCAGATGCGCTCTTAAGGTGATGCGTTGTTAAGAATTTTTTTATTATATATATATATATTAATCAATTTCCATTCAATTAAATTATTGAATTTCTACCCTCTGTGTTGTAATATGTGCAACCTAAGATGCTCTTACATTAAAATATAGCTACAAGGATACAAATGGTTGGTTAGTAACTGAGATGAGGTTTTGTAATTTGGGAACTTGCTGAGGGACTTTCTCATAATGTCTGTCTCAGCTTTAAATATTTCTAGTCAGCTTACTTGCATAAAGCATTTTACTGTTGATATTTGATTTGTATTGAGATTAAACTGTTGAATATGCTAGCAGCTGTGTGGCATTTCCATGTGAAGATTGGGAGATTGCTGACTCAACACTGCAGTTTTGGTAATGCAATTTTAGTTAGGCTTCACAATTTGTGTATTTAGTTTACCTATCTATACTCATGTCATTGTTGTTCATATGAATGTGTGATATCTGTGAATTGCTCCCTCTGTGCAGTCTCTCCTTTTTGACCTCTTTTTAGACTCTGGTAGAGTTACTTGCAGCCATTTATTCTCCTAAGCATGTGGAATGTTTGATTATTTTTCATGTTTGTAATTGATTATTCGGTTATTATACATGGCTTCATCACGTCTCTACTGGTGTTCACACCCTAAATCATGCTGCTATCTCAATCTGGTTGATGTTTGCTTGTCATGAGGCTAGCTTTGGGAGTTACTATCATTCTAAAAATTGTCATGCACCTATGTTTGAGAATGATGATAGGTTTTAGTTTTGCTGTTTGGTATATGAATCCTGATATACAGAGAGATTAGAAAGCTCTNAAATATATGTTTACTATGGATATCATTTTTGTATGCACAAATAGCTTTTTTCAAGAAGACTATTCAATATAGCATTTTAGGTTTTTTTTTTATTTTTTGCCTGTGAAACTTTAAAAGTAGGTTTATTCTACATTGGTTATGCTAATGAAGATCTTATTGGCTGGCCAGACAATAAGAGGCACAGTTTAAAAAAGTGAAGCAGTTAGAGTTAAGTAAGTTATTGATCTATTACTTGTCCCATTAAAATATAAATTTACTATATAAAATATATGTTTACTATGGATATCATTTTTGTATGCACAAATAGCTTTTTTCAAGAAGACTATTCAATATAGCATTTTAGGTTTTTTTTTTATTTTTTGCCTGTGAAACTTTAAAAGTAGGTTTATTCTACATTGGTTATGCTAATGAAGATCTTATTGGCTGGCCAGACAATAAGAGGCACAGTTTAAAAAAGTGAAGCAGTTAGAGTTAAGTAAGTTATTGATCTATTACTTGTCCCATTAAAATATAAATTTACTATATAAAATATATGTTTACTATGGATATCATTTTTGTATGCACAAATAGCTTTTTTCAAGAAGACTATTCAATATAGCATTTTAGGTTTTTTTTTTATTTTTTGCCTGTGAAACTTTAAAAGTAGGTTTATTCTACATTGGTTATGCTAATGAAGATCTTATTGGCTGGCCAGACAATAAGAGGCACAGTTTAAAAAAGTGAAGCAGTTAGAGTTAAGTAAGTTATTGATCTATTACTTGTCCCATTAAAATATAAATTTACTATATAAAATATATGTTTACTATGGATATCATTTTTGTATGCACAAATAGCTTTTTTCAAGAAGACTATTCAATATAGCATTTTAGGTTTTTTTTTTATTTTTTGCCTGTGAAACTTTAAAAGTAGGTTTATTCTACATTGGTTATGCTAATGAAGACCTTATTGGCTGGCCAGACAATAAGAGGCACAGTTTAAAAAAGGGAAGCAGTTAGAGTTAAGTAAGTTATTGATCTATTACTTGTCCGATTAAAATATAAATTTACTATGTATAGAATAAATGTTTACTGTGGATATCATTTTTTGTATGCACAAATAGCTTTTTTCAAGAAGATTACTTCAGTAGGTGATTCTTTTGCTTTTTGTTTTGTGATGCTTTATTTATATTGCTTCTAGATCGTATTGATGCAATCTTTTGAGTAAATTTCATTTTTTTTTTCTTTCTTTCTTCGGTTACTTGACAGGTGGATGATTCTACATACAACGATGAGAGGAGAGTGATTGATTTGCCTGATGGCCTTGTGCATTTCAGGATGAACCTAGTGGAACTTTTGGTGGATATATATCACCTGCTAGGATCTTCCATATTTATACAAAAGGTGCTTTTGTATAGTTTGATTGGTTTATATTTTTTTGACTTAATTACCTGAAAGTATGTTGTATGTTTTACAGTTTTTTATCATGGTATGCCTTATCCTCTTTTATACCTTCTCTTCTCATCGTGGTATGATTACTTTGGTATCAGTTATATCACAACTGTGATGCTCACTAGTTTTTAAATCTTTTTGATCATTTTAGGTTATAATAAATGGAAAGTGATGATAATGCATACATAAAATGGAGATTTGATATAAAATTTCAACATATTTTAATTTTAAATGTTTTAGTCATGCAATTGTAATGCAAAGCTGATCCAATACACAGTTGTTACTGATCAGGAAGTGTAGAAAAATGTCTTTTTCCCCTATATTTGTTGGATAGAAGAAGAACCTTATTAGCATAGTTATCGATCACGGATAGCGGCGCGGAGTGGCTGACCCCAAAAAACGCTATAGCGGGAGCTGGATGACCACTATTTCATTAAATATAGATAAATATTGTGTAATTTATACCACATGCATACATACAAATGCTAAAGAATAAAATGTTAACCACAAACACATACTTATCATTACTAATCAAAAGTCTATAGTCTAAAGATGAATCTATGGTGTAAATCACTAGTAAAACAAACATGAAATATCATAAGGAAAAATGATAAAATATTGAATCAAATTAAATCTAGGCCTCTAAGACTTAAATATAAGAAAGAAATTAGAGAGGGGGGAGAAATAGGGTAATTTTAATGTTTCATTTCTGGAATTTTTTCTCTATGTCTTGCTGCTTTATTTTAGGAAGATTGCTTATCCTCCCACAAGTTTCTTCTTCTATCAAATATTAAAAAAATCATGCAATTTCTTCCTTAATCAGTACATGACTAAAAGTGGAGGGATTCTTACCTAGACAAATCTAACACCTCATCTTTATGCACACTTACAATAAAAGTGAGTTTCACTACCTTTATTTTAGATACACTCACTCATTTAAGGGTCCTGCCAACTTTTATCTGTGTGCCTAAAAATAAGATGGTATACTTGTGTATACATGAATTTTCCCCAAAAGTGTGATCTTTTATGAAAAATGATAACCTAGGAAGTCCTTGTCGTGTCATTCATTCTAGCAATTAATGAATAAACAATTCTATAAACTAAATAGCTCATCTCAAGCACTAAACTCTTGATTCAGCAAGCTGTAAATGAATTGGTTTATGCATGATATATTTCTTCCTTCTTTTTTTTAATTATTTTTCCGTTCGTTTTGGTGACCACCTAGTATATAAAGCAATCCTAGACACTCATCTCCCAACTCTTCCATTTTTGAATAGTTGTACAGCATGATTATTTTATTGAATATCATCTCAGTACTTGGGAAAATTTTGCAAATTATTTTATTTGTTCATTTGATTTTTGAATGGAAGATATTCTTTTTATCCAGTAACTTTTGGTGGTTAAAATGTAAATAGTATGCTTTCAAATACATCTCAATCATATTTTATGTCTCAAACAGTTATTTGATGATTATTGCCGGTGCATCATGTCAAATTACTTACTCAGTAAAATCTCAATTTTCAATTTGAATATGTTGAACTTGCAGCTAGTTATTGGTGGGTGGGCATCTCCAAATCTACCAATCCCTTGGAAGGAAGTGGAAAGCAAGCTGTTTGCTCTTAATGCTGTGAGTGCCACTTGCTGCTTTCACTTGGGATACTTTATTAGCATTTTGATTTATAACATTCAGGCAGTTGATTTAGCATGCAGCTACATGATTAGTGACAAAATATGGGTTTCTTTGTTGATGCTGAAAATAAATATTGAACTGTGTGCTACCGAACCTGAAGTCAGGGATTTAGCAGTAATAGGGTAGAAAGTACATAAGCCAGCTTGGGCATATTTGAGATGAGAGTATTGGAACCACATGGAAATTGATGTTTTTTGACTTGGAAAAGTCAGTGAGAAGAATGTAGTAGGGAGGAATTTAGAATCATCAACTTTCAATTGTGTAATGATGGCAATTTACACTTAATTTCATTCCGTTTGGAGGTCCTTTGGGTGCTTCATTAGCCATGTTCCCAGTTTCGTATTGTTGTCTGTATTTATGTAGAAATTCACTTGAGTGGTCAACTGATCATGAAGAGTATCATCATGGTTTCTTGCTCTAATCAAATTATAAAATGTAAATGTTAAGTGAACACTATCAAAACTAATTATACTCCCATCCAACCACTTTCACTACTATTTCCTACTCATTCTTTTATTTAGTTTTCATTCAAATTTAAAATAAAAAAAATTACAATTTTTCCTATCATCTTTCATTAAAATAGGTGTAGCTGCCAGTGACATGCTTGCTTTTCTTTGCTTCCTACTTACTACTCTGCCAAGTTATTCTTTAGCACGCCTGTGATGTGACATGTGCTTCTAAAATTGGATTCTGTATTTCGTTTCGTTGTATATTGAAAGTGGGAAAAGCTTTAAATCTTTGGTTTGAAAGTATGGTCGTGTTGATTTTCTGCAATGACTAAAGTTACGAGAACTGTCTACCTGTGAAAGTTTGCAATTTTTTTTTTGAAAAATTTAGTATAACATTTGTCTTCTTTTTGTTGTGCATGTTTGCATTTATACTCTAGTTCCTCTTCCTGTTGTGATTGTCCCTTTCTACTAGCAGGGTCTTATGTGTCTACCTGGTTTTGTGCCTGAGGGTTAGAAACAGCGGCTAGTCCACTGTGGCATTGTATTGCTTACTGAAAAGCTAACACATTGTACACTGTTATACCTCTCAAATTTAGATCATAGATTAGTTGTGCTGTACCAATTTTACTTATGGTAACACATCCTTCATTTCAGGCTGCTGATGTAATCATACAGGATGGTCAAAGTTTTGATTTCTCTGTAATCATGCAGTTGGTGACCATGTTGTCCACTAAGCCTTCGGATGGCTTGAAGAGTTTCATTTGCGTTGTGGGTTGCATAAGAACTTTCTCTCATTTCCTGCTTTGGCATTTGTTTCTAAGAAGTATCTTCCATTTTCTTGTCCATCTATAAGTGTACTTCTATTTTAGGTATACAGATCTCTGGCGGATGTCATTGGTTCGTATTCTAAGTGGATATCTGCTTTTATGGAAAATTTTAGGCCCTTGCTGTGAGTGCTCAAAATCTCCACTTTCCTGTTGTATTCCTGAGTAATGGAATAATTGGTTCCTTCAGATGCTGGTTTTTTCTTTAATTACCTCATGTTCCTTTATGTCGGATAGATATATCTTATCAGGGTTTTTTCATTTGTATAATTAAAGCTAAATAACTATGTTGAACCTAGAGGGTGAGCCTTGACGTAATGGTAAGGCAGCCTTGTGACTTGGAGGTCATTGGTTCAATTTTTGGAAACAAGCTCTCCGCTTGCGGAGGTAAGGCTGCGTATATCTACCCTCCCAGACCTCATCGGGTGGCAGCCTTGTGCAGTTGGACCGTTTTTTATTTTATTTTTTTGAACTATGGTGAACCTAGTTAACTAATTTCTGATTTACCATTACCAGTATTCATATTTCATGTTGTGCTACATTCTACTTTCAGATTATTTCTTGCTATAGGGATTGCGGAGCCTCTATCTTCCAATGCTTGTGCATCTGCCCTACGTAAAGTCTGTGAAGATGCTTCAATTGTAATTTATGAACATTCTAATTTGGAAATCTTAATGTGGATAGGAGAGGTGAGTTACTCTCCATGCTTTGAATGGAGTAAATATCTGAATGAAAATATCTCGTTTAAGTTGTATGATGTATCATGTGTTTGAATTTCTGTTATCATAGTTATTCTCATGTTAGATGTTAGATACTCATGAGTTATCCATTTTAGGTTTTCCGTGTGATGTGAACAGGACTAAAAATATTCAGCTTCTCAATGTAAACAGAAATTCATGCATTTTTTTTCCACAATATTCTTTAACTTTCCAGATCAATGTATGATATCTTTATCAAATATGTGATTGAATAACATGTCGTCCTTTGGCCATTTCTGTCATGCCTTGTCTGTTGTTGTAGGGATTAGAGAAGTGGCATTTATCTTTGGAAGATGAGGAAGAAGTGATGAATGCTATAAGTCTGATCCTTGGTTCCGTTCCCAACAGAGAACTAAAGAGCAACTTATTGGCTAGATTGCTTTCGTCTAGCTATGAAGCTATTGGGAAACTTGTGAGCCTTCTTTTTCCCATCTGGAACGCTAATTTTGATTTGGACTGTGTAATGCCTGCTTTGATTGGCTCTAGTGAGCTGGTTGTTTCAAGTTTTCAACCATACTCTATCGGCATTGTGAACTGATTCACCTGTAGCTTTTTCAAAGCTATTCAGCTGAACAATGACATCACAATTTGTTCTATGAATTGGTGGATCTTATGCGGTGCATATTTCAGGTTGATCCAGAGAACAGCCTTTCTCTTGAACAGAACCCTGCTTCCTATACCCAAGTTCTGAATGCTGCCTCGAGAGGGTTGCACAGGTATGCCAGTGAATACTATGTTTTGGATGTTGTGAATTTACTCTTGGGCCAATTAAGTTCATCATACTCAGGGTAAAGGTGCCAGATTTTTTATTTACATTTTTTGTTGATAGAGGTAGAGGTGGATCAGGAAGGTTGATGTAGCATTTATTTTGGAAAAGATGGTAGAATCTCCCCTTCAATAATTTGATTGTGTGTAGAAAAGACCTTTAGAAGTTCCAATAAGGAGAGTAGATCAGAGGGAAGATAGCCCAATAACTAGTGATAGATAGAGACCTAGAAAAACTATAGATAACATTGAGACTTTATTGGTTTGACTGCTGACATGATTTACCATAGGACTCTATCGGTTTGATCCATGTAGCCTGCCCCACCAAATGCGATAAGCCTTTTGTTAATAAAGCTGGTTTAGACTTGCATGCTGCTTGACATGGTATTATTTTCAAAACAATCTAGCTCATGAAATAGCTAGTTCTCTATCAGTTTTTGTATATATCCTTTTTAACTTGTCTTCATCTCAATTTTGTCCAGACTTCAAGTTTTTTTCCCCCATTGCTCAGTTGTTATAGAACTACTAATTTTTATTTCCCTATTTCTCAGTCTTTATTGAATTATTTAGTCATGGTTGACTATTGTGTCTCACCCCTCAGATTGTGCCATAATGATTTTCAACCTGTCAATAGCAACATCTGCATTTGTATATGGTTGTAAGCTTCAGCAAAAGCAGCAGAAGTGACAATATTTTCATTGACACCTTCTGTCTAGACACTATATCAATCTCTCACTCAAACAAGTCGTACCCTTGCTTTCAATTTTGCTCATTGAATAGATTGTTGCTTTCAATTTTGTTCAGTTTTCCCCTCAAAACTGCTAATATTTGACTTTTAAACTAGCTATGGTAATTTTTTCTGACCTTTCTCTCATTTGCAATCCATAAAATTTAGAATGGGAACCGTATTCAGTCATCTTTCCATATCTGTAGCGGCTGAACCTGCTGCAGATGACTCCATACTTTCACTGCTACGGGTTTTCTGGCCCATGTTGGAGAAAGTTTTTAGCTCTGAGCATATGGAGAGTAGTAATTTATCCATGGCAGCTTGTCGAGCTCTTTCACTAGCTATTCAATCTTCAGGTCTGTTCCACTCAGTTTGTACACATTTGTTGACATTTCATGAGTTTCTCTCATGAGAACTATTTTATGAGTTTTTGAATGTGCAGGTCAGCATTTTGTGACATTACTGCCCAAAGTGCTGGATTGGCTTTCGGCAAATTTTGTTTTGTTCCAAAGTCATGAGTGTTATATAAGAACTGGTAGGCTCTTCTTATTTATATCCTCATTTATTCATATTCCACCAAATAAAATATCAAATCAGTCCCTAGAGTTTGTAGCATCAATCAAATTTGTCATCATAATTTCAAATCAATTAAATTTGTCCCTTTAGTTAGTAAACATCAATCAAATTAGTTCCTGGAGTAGAGATGCAAAAGGACTAACTTGATTGACATTTGCCAACTACGGGGACGGATTTGATGGATTTAAAACTATGGTGACAAATTTGATTGATGCTGAAAACTTCAAGGACTGATTTGATGGTTTATTCTATTCCACATATACATGGCACTTATTGGCTGAAGTGATTGTTGGAGCTTAATGACTTTGGGAAAGTACTGCTGGTACTTGCACCATATTTTGGTAAAATAAAAATAGTGATTTTATCTGGCATTTACTTGAACACAAATTTCTCCCATGTGCTTCAATCAAGGAAGCATCATGTGATAACACTACAAGTTATTCCATGTTTTAGTCCCTTTTTCACTATGTTTTCGTAGGACAATTCAACAAATCCATCATCTATTAATTAAAGACTTGAAATCAGATGTGATGCAAATAATTGTGTAGATGCGTTTTACGTGACAGTGGTGAAGCAGCAGGGGGGGAAAGCCCTCCGAATAGTTGTGCATACATTTTTCTTAAAAACTATTCCATATATGATATATATTCTCATAATAGTTAGGGGTGATCTGTGAATTGGATTGCTTTCACACAAATAAATTGATAATTGGTCTTGGTCCTTGACGTCAGTTTCATAGCGGGGTCTGTATAAGTTTATAATCAACTGTCGGTTCATGATGGATCCTTCTAATTAGCGGATGATGTGGTTGACAAAATGCGAATTGGCAAGTAGCTAAGCTGGTGTGAGCTGTGTTGAAATTTTTATTCACTCCTTAAAACATAAGAAATGTATGATTAAGTGAAACTTTGGAACTTTTAGTGAAACTCTGGTGAGTCTCGGCGTAATAGTAAGGTTGCTACCTTGTGACATAGAGGTCACGGATTCAAATCTTGTAGACAATCTCTTTGCTTCCAGGAGTAAGACTGTGTACAATTACCCTCCTCAAACCATACTAGGTGGGAGACTTGTGCACCGAGCCTCCCTTTATATATATATATATGTGGGTGGGTGGTTGGGGAGGTTTTTTTTGGGAGGCGGGGGAGCGTATCAAGTGAGGGTTAATTTTTGTGAGATGTGAGACAGCAAATCTTGACAATTAAACTGAACCAGTGCATAGATGGTAAGATTAAAAATTACTTGGAAGGTCACATGATTACTTAATAAAGTCACATGATTTTATGATTTAATCTTTATCATTCCGGTAAATCTAATAGTCTAGATTTACTTCTTTCCCTTTTAAATTAACCACTCATCTCACTCGATATGATCTCACATCACTCGATATGATCTCACACTCTTTCTCTCTACACACACATTGGTTAGATCTATTTGCATTTTGTAAAAAATTAATATTTTATACCATTGAGTATAATAAAAAAATTTGAGAATGAACATCCTGTCAGCCACATTTTTAAATGATTTTCATTCCTTTTTTTAACATTTAAAAGACAGAAAATGGGGAAACTGACTAATTGTGTCAAACAAAGTTTCATCTGCAATGTCTTTTTTGTTATTCAGAAAGGTGTTATTTGGTATGTATATAATAAATATGAAATTTTGTTTATTCATGTAAGAAATAAAAACATGATATTAACTCTGTCAAGTTTTTAGAAGAATGACTTGTAATTTTCTTCAGTTTTTATTTAAAATTTGATGCCTCACTTATAACTGAAAATAGTTGACCCTGAACACTGATAGATCATCCTTTCACTTTTTTTTTAAAAAAATTTCTTTTTATCTTAATTAGTATATTTCTTTTGGGTATACTGGATGGTTTAAAGTTGAGTACTTCTTACTAATTTATATGTAGATCATTGCCAAATCATCTCACTTGAGTATGAATATTGTATTTTGCAAATTCTGCGGTCTTCATTTTTATGCAAGCAAATTATTAATGGCTTATTTTAACTCGTATCCTTTTTTTATCATCTGTTTATGTTGTCATGTGAATCGAGAGTTGGTGTTACTTCTCATAATTATGAAGTTTGTTAATGTTATTGACCAATGACTATGCCTTAGTTGTTTCTGTGAACCATTGTTAATATCCTAATTCAAATATGTTTCAGCTTCCATTGTCATTGAAGAGTTTGGTCACCGAGAGGATTATGGACCTTTATTTGTCACTACGTTTGAAAGATTTACTCATGCAGCTTCTGTAATGGCTCTGACTTCCTCCTACATATGTGACCAAGAACCTGACTTAGTGGAGGCCTACACCAATTTTGCTTCAACATTTATTCGTTCCTGTAGCAAGGTAACTTTTTTTTTTTTTCTTGGAGGGAGTGGAGGTCTGGATTCTTTAGTGAAGTTGTTTGTTGTTTTATTACTATTTTGGATAGATTTGTTATTTGAGGGAGAAATGAGTCTGCATATCTTAATCAGTTTGATCTATAACAGGATGCCCTTTCATCTTGTGGTCCTCTTCTTGAAGTTTCTATCCAAAAAGCAGCTATATGTTGCACAGCGATGCATCGTGGAGCAGCTCTAACTGCAATGTCATATTTGTCTTGTAAGAAAAATCTATTCTGCTTCTCTTTGTTGCACCTTGATATTTGATTCACATGTAAAGTAATCATCATTTGAAACATTGTTTTTGTTGGATATCTTTGAGAGCATCACACAATTGTAAGTTGAAAATGTTAAAAGTAGACACCTGTAAAGAGGAAATTATATGAAATAAAGTATAAGGGGGTTTCTCCGATAACCCTAAGAAAATTAAGAATGTTGTGATTGTTAAGGAAAATCGTGTAGCTGATTCACATTTAGAAAAAATCTCGACATTCTACGAATTTCTGGAACAGTTATATTAATATTTGACTTTGGGAGAAGGCTCCTTTATGGAGGGAGTAAGGGTGTATCCATTTTCCACCTTATAATTTAAGCGGGTTAAGTTCATGATGCACTTCAAATTAAATGAAGGGTGGATTTATCCTTACTTGCTTTCGAAACATACTTTAGAAGAACTTCATCATTGACTTTGTAATTGCTTTCTCATTATATGTGCATTTAATTTGATTTCAATTTTTTTTTTAAATTGTAGTTTAATGAAAGTGTGGTATAGTATTGACAACAGTTGTTCATATTTCTTTTAAAAGTTTGTTTTATGTCTCATCTTATTAAATAAAGTTGATTGACTACTTTTTTGGACTGTTCAGGTTTCTTAGATGTTGGCCTTGTCTCTTTGTTAGAACATACTAATTGTATTATTGAAGGGTCATTCAACACCACAGCCATTCATGTCATTTCTCACAGTGGTGAGGGACTTGTATCTAATGTGGTGTATGCTTTACTCGGTGTATCTGCAATGTCACGGGTAAGTGTCTTGGCTTTTGTTGTAAAGGAATTACTTTAATATTCTCAATAGCAATAATTGTATGTTTATAATGAAGTAGAAACAGTTGGAAATCATAAAATTTGGAGATATTGATTATGGTCGGATGAAGTTTATCTATGTTATCCTCAAGAAGTAATTCTAGTTGGAAACTTCCCTATAGAACTGTAATGCATATTTCATGTTGAAATGAATGTTTGTTACCCATCACAGTTTCATAGTCCTGCTTTTTATGCTGGACCTTTGGTCAACCGGCGCTTTGAATGCTTTTATTGAAGTAAATATAATTTTTTTGCGTTACAGTTTACATTTGATAAATAGCCTTTTTTGTCCACACTATAGGTGTGGGTCATTTTAGAAACATGCAGATTAGTGAAAATGGTAACTGCCTTTTACCTTATTATTGGTGTGTTGATGTGTTTATAACCCAGAATATTTTGAATGGTTCAAGCAGTTTCTTATATTTCTTCCTACCCTGCCCTCTCCTCAACTTTCTTAATATTTTTTAAATATTAATTGATCTTTAGCCTAATACATGGAGGATTTTAATTTTGATTGAAAAGCAGCTTAAAAAAATTATCTTTATATGATAGGTTCACAAATGTGCTACAATTCTGCAACAGCTGGCAGCAATTTGCACACTATCCGAAAGAACGACATTGAAGGCTATACTTTGCTGGCAAACTCTGCATGGATGGCTACAGTCAGCGGTCTCTCTCCCTTGCCTTTTGCCCACATCCGTATTTGTTATGATCCCTTTAGCAACATTTGTTTACTGAGACAAGACAAAAATATTGAGATACGGAGACAAATTTTGTTTGTTTACTGAGACAGGCACAAAAATTTGTCTCAGGACAAAAAATTTGTGTATTCTCTGTACTCTGTTTTGTTGAGACACAAGAACAGAACATGAGAACACAACCTTTCAGATTAGGAGGATGTGTTTTTTTTTTTTTAATTTTTTTATTAAATCAATGCAATAAGGGTATTTTAAGTCATTTAGAGTGTATTTTTTTGTCTTGTCTCCATTAAACCAAACAAGATATAGATACAAATAAGTATATTCTATACAACGTCACTAAATAAAATATAAGAATGACTTGTCCTCTTATTTTTTAGGTCTCTGTCCTCGTCCCTGTCCTCATGTCTATGCATTTTTGTCCTGTCTCAGCAACCAAACGCAGCCTTTAAGATGTGTTATTGTTTGTTTTGTTTGACTTGTGCTATACAGAACCAGCAGTTATAGTTGGATTTTCTTCCAAATTTCCTATTTTTCATGAAACTTGAACCTGAACTTGATCATGGAAATGTTCGTTTCAAATCTTTAGTTGCATTTTATATTTTGATTAAAAATGGTTAAGTGGCATGCTTGCCTTGGCAACTTCAGTTACAGTCAGCTCTTTTGACCGGTGACTTGAATTTGCTGTGAAGTTGTTTAGTGTAGTGGTCTTAAGTCAAGAGAGTCAGGTGGCTCTGGGTGCATTGGTCTGCACGTATGTGTCTAGGAAAATTGAGCTGAGAGCCAAACCACAGCTGGCTTTGTGGCAGCTTTTCGAAGAAATGAGCTGCAAGTCAAATCTGAAGCTTGATTTTCAAAGAATGGGATAATGACCGAGCCCAAAGAGCTAGGCAACATGCTGGACTATGGAAGACTCAATAAAAAATTGTGGATAAGTTTTGTTGTGGCACTCATGGTTCACATAATTTGAAAGTGGGATGGGTTATTACTTATTAGTAATAGTTCTTGCTTTGAAGTGGTTCGTTCCCTTATAGTCCAACATGTTGATATATTTGTTCAATTTTAACATCCATCCTTCTTCTTTGTTGAGGTCTAAACATGCATTAAAAATCTAAAATTTGTGTTTGGTGCACCATTTTGCTGATATGTGGATAAGTAGTATACTGAATCTATGCATGCTTTACGAAGTTGAATTGTGGGTTGCATCAAGGCTGGGGCTTTCCTTGACTAGATAGTGTCAGGCTTGAACCAAGCCTCACTTAAAGCATCCCCCCCCCCCTTTTTTTAATTTAAATACAAACCAAAGCTTGGTTTGTTAATATGGAAATAAAGTTATCATTAGCTACTTGAATCATAATTTACTTTCATCAAATTTTGGGTGACAAAAAAATTAGGGTAGAGTGAGGGCTGAATGAGATGTGTTGACTTTTTATTTTAAATTATAAAATCAAGGGCTGGGAATAGAAGATCAACATGTGCTAGCATTTCTATCCAAAGAAAAAGAAGATAACATCTTGCTATGGATGCTGATGTTTGCCTATGTGAATGGGTGTGGAACTGTAACTATCTGCTCCATTGTGTATTATCTGTTTGCCATGTCCTAAAAATCGACGAACCTGAGACAATGAACATAGTAGATTTGTTGGTGTCTAGCTCAATGATGGAGTCTATTGGTTGTGAATCTAATGAATTTCTGGCTTTCATTTCTTTTCAACCATTGTCCTATTTTGGTTGACAACATGAGATTTCAGGTTCAGGTGCTTCCTGCTGAATACCTCAATCATGGAGAAGCAGAGACCCTAGTCCCACTGTGGTCCAAGGCCCTTGTTGCTGCCGCCTCTGATTATCTTGAGAGCAAGAACTCTGATGGATTAAAGAGTGATTTTGGTCATATGCAAGGGAAGGGTGGCAGAGTTTTAAAACGTCTTGTTCGGGAATTTGCCGATGCTCACCGGAATATTCCAAATCTAACTTGAAGTCTGCATGACAGAGTGACATTAACTGATGCTTTACATCATTCGGGTTCAAGAGTTGACGAGGCATCTTGTCTTTCGCTGACGGTACCTGTATCATTTGTTGTAAATTGATGAGGTATGTGTAGTTGCATATGTTGTCAACTCTTGTGCCCTACCATTTAAAATGCCTCACCATTTTCCATTACTATTTTTTCTGTATTACTTTGTCTCCTGTACAGTACATGTCCACAATTTTGGTCTTGAAAAAATCAGGTTAGGAATGATTCCCCCACGTCCACCACCCCTCCCCTCCCCTTTTAAAATTGTACAGGATATCCGTGAAGGAGCATCTGGAGATGGAATTGAGAGATTTTGATAGGGAGGAAAATTGATGACATCTACCGTCATTTTCATTGTACTACATGAAACAAACTTGATAAATTAATTGGGATTTGCTCCGGTACCTCATAAACTTAAAGGGTATTGATACCATAACATCTAAAATTTGCCAAGTGTTTCACTAATTTAAATTGTTTATTGTTTTAAATTTGTTATTGAATCACATCTGTTTAAATACAAGGAGGTATTGGTATTTTCATAGAAGCTTGGGTACCGAAGGAAGAAACTTAATTATAATAGGGGGTTTATTTCAGTACCCTCTAAAATTCAAGTTATCGATCCATAGCATTTAAGATTTTGTCACGTGTCTCACTAATCTAAATTGCTTGTTGTTTTAAGTGTGATTAAATCACAATTGTTCAAATATAAAAATGTATCAATATCTTTATAGAAGTTTGGGTATCAAAAGAAAAATTTTATAATAGAAGTAATTATTTTTGTTCAAGTATGATGATTTCGACAAACAATGAATAAATGAAACAATAAGAAAATAACTATTATTAGCAAGAGAATAATTGTATTTGTATTGGTGTGAGCTTAACGTAGCTATAATTTGAAATTCAGTGAGGATTGGGAAAAAAGACCAAGGCTATTGTTTTTTTTGGTCATTAAAAACGGAAAGACTCCCTTAATTGGGGGCGTTCTCTTTCAGCATAAATTGTTTAATTCTTGAAACTAGACCAAAGTTAAGTGACTGCAACTCCTTACTACTCTATGTGTTGGTAGACGATGAGTTATTGTGATTTTTGCTAGTTATGAACTTTACTAAAAAGAAAAAGAGGATAAGAAATTGTCTTCATTGCACCGATACAGTTTTGTTTCAGTGTATTGTCAATTAGTTTTTTTTTTGTTTTTTTTTTTATANTTTTTTTTTTTTTTTTTTTATAGTTATGTTATGTTTTATTTCTTTGTGCTGTCTAAATTGATTTCGGTAATTTAATTAGTTGAACCAATTAACACATGACTATCATGTTTTGAGTTGACATTTGTTTTGGCTTTGAAAATATTTTACTATATAGGATATATAAATATATAGGATTGATATATTCTGAAAAATATTTGTTGAAATGACAACTTAAAAAGGAAAAATGTATATCCATATTGAATGTGCAAAGATAGTTTTGTGCGATGTCTTAAACGCACCTGAAAAAGTTAAATGTCTCATGCTCCTAATATGTACACTGTGGACCACAGGATTTTCACTGGCAATAGGCTGTCCTAAAGATTCTATAGCCGATTACCCCACTGTATTTGACACTTATAATCGCCTTTATTATTAATGCATGTCATTAAAAATGTTCGTAAGGCTTTAATAGTCATTAGCAATTACTAAAGAGTAATTACCGTATTCCATTATTCTACCCATAAATCCTTGGTAAAATTAAAACAACAGGAAAAAAAAATACACACAGCTTTGTGGTAGCCCAAAAATTGTCCAATTTTCCGTTAATCCAAAAAAATGATAAAATTGAATATAACATTTCCATCTCGAAACCTTGTATTTTTGCGCTTTCATATATACTTCGGGAAAGGAAAAACTCCTTCGCTCAATGCTCCTCTTCAATTAGGCGGTCCTCAATAATGATGCTAATTTTTGTTTTTAGGACATAGTTATCAATCGTGGATAGCGGCGCGGAGCGACATATCCTAAGATAGTGGGAGCGGAATGACCGCTATTTGAATTAATATATATAAAAATATGTAATTTATATACCATAAGACCAACTTAGTCCGGGTAACCACCTAGACCATATTAACCCCCTTCAATGCTTCCTTTATTGAGCGAGCCTTTTAGGCCTGTATAGTTAGTTAGTCATATCGGAAAACTTTGTTGGTTTAGGGGTTGTACATTGTCCGGAGATTTTCTCCAAGCGTACTCGAAGGATAATGATGATTCCCTTGGGCTAGTGTAGTTAGCTAGCCGCTTCGACCAACACTGTTAGTTGGTCTTCTTACTAAATGTTATTGTAGTTCGTAACCACGGATTAAGTTCAACTTAGGAGTGAACATGGGTTGGATCTGACCCAACCCAATCCGCTTGGGTTGGGTTGAGTCGGGTCGGCGGATCGAATCTAATGGATCCACCGTATTATAGGGTCAAGTTTAGGGTCCCTACTTCTCAACCCGACACGACCCGCGACCCGCCTATATATATTACTTTTAATTTTTAATTGTTAAAATATGGTCGTTTTAAATTAAAAAAATAGATTTTTTAATTTAAAAAATAGGTGTCTATTTTTTTTAAAAAAATAATAGCTTTTTTTCTATTAAAAGATGGATTTTTTTAAAAGAAATTGAATTTTTTAAAAAAAATAGTTTTTTTAAAAAGAAATTGATTTTTTTTTAAAAAAATAGTTTTTTTTTAAAAAAAAGGGAGTGTGGATCACCTGCCTAACCCAACCCGACCTGGACGGGTGGCGGGTCTAGAGGGTACCCGTAAAAAATGTTAATTTTACCCGACCCAACCCACTCGCTGATAGGTGGGTCGGATCGGTGACATGGGCGGGTCCTACCCGACCCAACCCATGTTCACCCCTAGTTCAACTCCTTTTAAAACTAAGGTGTTACATTTTCCGAAAGGTTCCTCCAAGTGTACTGAAGGGAAATAATGGAATGATAAATTTTAATGTTCAAAAGCATAAGTTTAAGCATTCGTGCATAATGTTGATTATTCCTCATGATATTGCGATGTTAGATTGTATTATGTATGTATGTGATAGGTTAAAGAAAATATTAAGTTAACCTGTATCCGTTTGGGACTAGGTCAAGAGAATAAATGAACTTTATATACATGATCACTTAAAGACAGCCTGAATAGCAGAAATCGATGCGAAGTCATTTAGTTTGTGCTCAAAAACCTGTTGAGGTAACTTGGTTTCTCATTCCTTCTCCGTGTTTGGTTCTAGATTCTGATGGACCATGTCTGTCATGTGGTGATGGTAGACCCAATCATCTCGACAATTAGCTTCGATCCTGCTTGGGTTGTCATCAAATATAGAGTCGTAGTATCGATGACGTATGGAGAATGGAGAAGACATTTGAGAATAGCATAAAAAGAATAACAAAGATGTTTGAGAACATTTAGTCAAAGCAGTGATCAATTTTGGCGTCCCCCACCTCTTATTAATATGGAGACAGATTCTGCTAAGGACTTCCATGGATACAAGTGATAGTCAAATGATTTCGAGCAACACTCTTATCACTTTTTTCATAGTGTGCAGTCATACATTTGTTATTAGACCCGTACAGATACATTTATCTAATTATATGTTGACTGGTAGTTATGCTCCTCGTCATGTCTTTATTTTGTACCTTGATTATGAATCTCTTTGTATGAGCTTGACCAATGTGAATAGTTTTATATGTATTTTTAGTATATTCTTATGTTTAATCTTCTATGTTGTCTTTTGTTATTCTGTTTGGTTTCGCGCGATTGTATCTTATCAATGTCATTATTTTGCATATATATGACTCATGTTTTCTAAAAGAATTTGCTTTCAAAAGTTCAAAATTTCCCATATTTTTCAATTAAATATTTAACAAGTTATGTCTAAAAATAAGTAAAAACTATAACATGACAACTAGTGAATATTAATTATAGTTTAAGTGTAATTAGTTAGTTAGGGTGTTACATTAAGTTTATGTTATGCACTACTTTTTTATTGTTTCGATAATTGTTTTTCTCACGTTGGCTAACTAAAAGACTAATATAGTAATATTTTTTTTATTTTAGAGGAACTACTATGGTGAAAAATGTTTTTGAAGACTAATGTGATCATGGTTATCAAACTCGCGAGTTTAGGTAAACTCGTGGAGCTTCTGTAGACTAGGATCGTAAACTCGTACGAGTTTACCTATTATTAAAAAAATATTAAAAAAAATATTTTAAAAAATTATTATGCTACAAAAATATATTTAATAAAACTTGAAATTCATAAATACATTTACCTCCATAACAAAGCACAAATAAAGATGAAATATATGAGTTCTAAGTTCAATTCATACATGATACATATAATATAATACATAGTATTGACTACTGAACATCACAAGAAGCGAGTTTGTGACGATGATGTCTTCAATCTAGAACACTAAAGCACAAATAGCAATGCAGAGGTCATGTACCCTGGTGGGAAAGATCCCTGAGCAAAGGATGAAATACATACGATGGATAAGCGACGGAGCACAAGCAACGACGGAGCACGATTGTAGGCGCAACTGTACGCAACTGTAAATAATAACTCTAAAATACTTAAATGACCTAAATCTAAAAACTCATAGATATGCAAAACAATATCAAACTTGTTTTGTCCCTAAAAAAAAAAACTACATGTTTGGTAAACTCGTAAAATCGGCAGTAAACTCGCGATTTTATGCGAGTTTACCTGATTTTACCCGAGTTTACCCGATTTTACCCAGAAACGAGTTTACATGCGAGTTAGCTCGATTTTACTACCTAAAGTTAACAAGCGATTTTGATAACACAGAATGTGATGACAAGGGTAAAATTAGTGGAACAAATTCAATGGGGAAATACTCACATATTTTGGTCCCTGTAATTTTGAGTCACTTTGGTTATTGAAATTAAAAATCTGACTTTCAATCTTTGAAATTATAAATTACAAGTCAAATTAGTCCCTCAAGTCATTATTATTATTATATTGCCATGTTTTCATTAATTATTTTTACATTAAATGAGAATGTGATAACAATAAAGACTGCGTGACAATAGTAAATGCTAAAAATATGATTGTAACGGCATTTAGAACCACAAAACTTAGTTGTTATTGTAACTTCATTTACCAACATAACTGCTTTGGTAACCCCATTTGCAATACTTATTTGTTGTTAATTATTGTTATTGTCCATTTTAATGTGATAAATTAACGAAAAAATGACAATACAGTAATGATAATGAATTTATGGACTAATTTAACTTACAACTTATAATTTTAAATATTAAAAACATCAAATTTTAAAGATGAAAGTGACTTGACCAAAATAAGCATTACCCAAATTTCGATGATGTAGTGTAGTTANTGGACCATGTCTGTCATGTGGTGATGGTAGACCCAATCATCTCGACAATTAGCTTCGATCCCGCTTGGGTTGTCATCAAATATAGAGTCGTAGTATCGATGACGTATGGAGAATGGAGAAGACATTTGAGAATAGCATAAAAAGAATAACAAAGATGTTTGAGAACATTTAGTCAAAGCAGTGATCAATTTTGGCGTCCCCCACCTCTTATTAATATGGAGACAGATTCTGTTGAGGACTTCCATGGATACAAGTGATAGTCAAACGATTTCGAGCAACACTCTTATCACTTTTTTCATAGTGTGTAGTCATACATTTGTTATTAGACCCGTGCAGATACATTTATCTAATTATATGTTGACTGGTAGTTATGCTCCTCGTCATGTCTTTATTTTGTACCTTGATTATGAATCTCTTTGTATGAGCTTGACCAATGTGAATAGTTTTATATGTATTTTTAGTATATTCTTATGTTTAATCTTCTATGTTGTCTTTTGTTATTCTGTTTGGTTTCGCGCGATTGTATCTTATCAATGTCATTATTTTGCATATATATGAGTCATGTTTTCTAAAAGAATTTACTTTCAAAAGTTCAAAATTTCCCATATTTTTCAATTAAATATTTAACAAGTTATGTCTAAAAATAAGTAAAAACTATAACATGACAACTAGTGAATATTAATTATGGTTTAAGTGTAATTAGCTAGTTAGGGTGTTACATTAAGTTTATGTTATGCACTACTTTTTTATTGTTTCGATAATTGTTTTTCTCACGTTGGCTAACTAAAAGACTAATATAGTAATATTTTTTTATTTTAGAGGAACTACTATGGTGAAAAATGTTTTTGAAGACTAATGTGATCATGGTTATCAAACTCGCGAGTTTAGGTAAACTCGTGGAGCTTCCGTAAACTCAGATTGTAAACTCGTACGAGTTTACCTATTATTAAAAAAATATTAAAAAAAATATTTTAAAAAATTATTATGCTACAAAAATATATTTAATAAAACTTGAAATTCATAAATACATTTACCTCCATAACAAAGCACAAATAAAGATGAAATATATGAGTTCTAAATTCAATTCATACATAATACATATAACATAATACATAGTATTAACTACTAAACATCACAAGAAGCGAGTTTGTGACGATGATGTCTTCAATCTAGAACACTAAAGCACAAATATCAATGCAGATGTCATGTACCCTGATAGGAAAGATCCCTAAGCAAAGGATGACATACATACGATGAATTAGCAACGGAGCACAAGCAACGACGGAGCATGATTGTAGGTGCAACTGTAAATAATAACTCTAAAATACTTAAATGACCTAAATTTAAAAACTCATAGATATGCAAAACAATATCAAACTTGTTTTGTCCCTAAAAAAAAAAACTACATGTTTGGTAAACTCGTAAAATCGGCAGTAAACTCGCGATTTTATGCGAGTTTACCTGATTTTACCCGAGTTTACCCGATTTTACCCAGAAACGAGTTTACATGCGAGTTAGCTCGATTTTACTACCTAAACTCGTAAACTCGTACGCTTTTACGAGTTAACAAGCGATTTTGATAACACAGAATGTGATGACAAGGGTAAAATTAGTGGAACAAAACGAGGTTTTACTCTACAAATTTCAATGGGGGAAATACTCACATATTTTGGTCCCCGTAATTTTGAGTCACTGTTGTTATTGAAATTAAAAATCTGACTTTCAATCTTTGAAATTATAAATTACAAGTCAAATTAGTCCCTCAAGTCATTATTATTATTATATTGCCATGTTTTCATTAATTATTTTTACATTAAATGAGAATGTGATAACAATAAAGACTGCGTGACAATAGTAAATGCTAAAAATATGATTGTAACGGCATTTAGAACCACAAAACTTAGTTGTTATTGTAACTTCATTTACCAACATAACTGCTTTGGTAACCCCATTTGCAATACTTATTTGTTGTTAATTATTGTTATTGTCCCTTTTAATGTGATAAATCAACGAAAAAATGACAATATAGTAATGATAATGAATTTATGGACTAATTTAACTTACAATTTATAATTTCAAATATTAAAAACATCAATTTTAAAGATGAAAGTGGCTTGACCAAAATAAGCATTACCCAAATTTCGATGATGTAGTGTAGTTAAATAAAAATAAAATAAAAGATTAAAAAAAAAAGCATAAAGCAAAATTTTTGAGGGCAAGGGTCCTCAACTGCTAGTGTGGGTCCTGGAAGCTATTTGTCAAAATACCCAAAAAAAAATAAAAAAGAGTGCAGCCTTGGAGCACGTTACTGCGCAAGAAAAAACCCTAGGCGCAGCAGAGAGAGGCTCTCATCCAAATCCCGATCCCACCGTGTTCGTCATACAGGTTAGTACATCATTTCTTCGATCCTTCACTCGCCTTTTTTTTTTTTTTTTT
>QANU01025181.1:0-87588 GCA_003254905.1 Nissolia schottii | reverse complement strand
CCTTTTTTTTTTTTTTTTAATTTTCAATTCCGATCATCGACCTATGACCCTTCAATATGTTTTGGTTTGCTTAGCTGATTCTCTTCTTTTCTCTCCCAGATTCGATCCAAGTACAAGTTGGACCTTGCTGTTACCTCTTGTTTTTTTTCTTCTTCTTTTTTTTTGGTGTATGGGAAACAAAGTTTCCATATTTGATTTGATTTGTTTCTGGGTAACGTTGGTATTCTGGGTTTGTTTCACTTATGTTACTTGCTGATGTCAATTTTAAAAAAATTGACCCGAGTCGTCCATGCTTTGACTGCAACGTGGGCTGTTTTTATTTTTATTTTTATATAACAAAAAATGGTGGAGAATGATAATACGAAAGATGGTTCTGACAAATTTTGGGTCTTAAGATAGAAAATTGAGAAGGAAGGGCAAAAAAAAATTAATTGATTGATGAGGAGTTCATGTATTTTAAGTGTGGACATTAATACTCATCAAATTCCTTTATTTGCTGTAAATTGATTTGTTTTCATGTCTTTACTATATAAAGGGTTCAAGAAAGTACCTACTATCCGTGGGATAAGTTTGCTATTTGTGCAATACTTTATTTTTTGGGTTCAATTTGTTCCCAGTTGGATAACTTATTTCATGTATTTTAAGTGTGGACATTAATACTCATCAAATTCCTTTATTTGCTGTAACTTGATTTGTTTTCATGTCTTTACTATATAAATCGTTCAAGAAAGTACCTACTATCCGTGGGATAAGTTTGCTATTTGTGCAATACTTTATTTTTTGGGTTTAATTTGTTCCCAGTTGGATAACTTATTATTTTTAATTTTATCTTCTTATGTTTTCTTTAACAATTATGTTGTCATATTAGCTTGCAGGGATGACATTTGTACTGTGATTGTTTACTAAGTCTGAGAAGAATGTTATTCCATATGTAGATTTGTGTAGTATATGAACTTTTCTAATCATTCTTCAAGGTATGCCATTTATAAGGTGAAAGATTTGACTACTCATTTTACTTGCCACGTATGTCTACCGCATCATAGATTATTAGAACCTTTTAACATTAATGAGAAGAAGTTATGCTATAGAGGAATAGAGGTAACTTCATTCCAACATATATGTGAGTATGAAATAATTCGTTTATCATTAAAAGGAAATGTGAATATGTACACATGGTCACATACTATTGTTTTTTGTTCGTTTCTAGCCTTGCTTTGACGTTTCTACCTCAAACCTAATGTTCTCTTTTGAAATTGCACTTCTAAGTTAAGAAAATGAAAATAACTATTTCCTGCCTCTAACTTCTGCTTTGAGCAGAAGCACCAAATGCTTGCTTCTCTTCTGCAGTAGAAAGAACTATTCTATTGCCATATTAAAGCAATTTTCTGCCACTATGATGTTGTTATAATAAGAGATTTAAATGTTAATGGTTTGAATATCAATATGATTTATGATAGAACACTGTGTTGCCTGATCTATGTAGCCAACCTTATGTTGTTGTCGGATAAGGAATAGTAGTAGTCGTATGATGTTGTATTTTCCCTTTAGTCGACCCTACCTAGTGGAACAAGACGTTGTTTTTGCCATGTTAAAGCAATTTTTGGTTGCTGAAAAAGGGAAATGTGAGTTATGTTGAGGTATCTTTAATGTAGTTTCATCTTGTGCACGTGTAAGAATGTCAATTGAGCTTCAAGATGTTCTTTTTCAAGAGGTATGGCTGTTTTTCCTTTTAGAAAAATAGGAGTTCCTAGTTATACTGTTACCTCCATCTTATACCATACAACAAACCTTAGTGCTTGATATAAGATTTCACTATCTTCATTGTACCTGGAGCCTATACTTTTGTTGGATTCTGAGCTGCGACAATGCTAACACACTAATAACTTTAATACTGTACTACACATGGTTTGTTGCCAAAACTAAGCATTGAGCATTTTACTGACATATGATTCTCTCTGCCTTGATCTCTAAACATGCATTTGTGGCTGATATACATAATGTTCCTTCATAATTGTATTGATTGATGTTGTCTCAACCATCATACAGTAAATGTATTTAAATATCTTTAATTTTGAAAGTGCTATTATGTAACGCTTTACTGGTTGTCAACTGACATTTGCTAAATAGGCTTCCATTCTCATATTTGTGATAATGTTTGCAGGATTCTTCCAATTAATCACCAACAATGGCTGATGGTGAGTCAGACAAGAACATTGAGATATGGAAGATCAAGAAATTGATCAAAGCATTGGAAGCTGCGAGAGGTAATGGTACCAGCATGATTTCTCTGATAATGCCTCCACGTGATCAAATATCTCGTGTCACTAAGATGTTGGGTGATGAATTTGGAACTGCTTCAAATATCAAAAGTAGGGTGAACCGGCAGTCAGTGTTGGGAGCCATCACTTCTGCTCAACAGAGGTTAAAACTGTATAATAAGGTTCCTCCGAATGGTTTGGTTCTTTATACTGGCACCATTGTCACTGAAGATGGCAAGGAGAAGAAGGTGACAATTGATTTTGAACCTTTCAAGCCTATCAATGCATCACTTTACCTCTGTGATAACAAGTTTCACACAGAAGCTCTAAATGAACTTTTAGAATCTGATGACAAGTTTGGTTTTATTGTTATGGATGGAAATGGCACCCTTTTTGGGACTTTAAGTGGAAATACTCGTGAAGTGCTTCATAAGTTTACTGTTGATCTACCAAAGAAACATGGTAGAGGAGGGCAGTCAGCTTTGCGTTTTGCTCGTCTTCGCATGGAAAAGCGGCACAATTATGTTAGGAAGACAGCTGAACTTGCTACTCAGTTTTTCATCAATCCTGCTACTAGTCAGCCTAATGTTTCTGGACTCATACTAGCTGGTTCAGCTGATTTCAAGACTGAGTTGAGTCAATCTGACATGTTCGATCCTCGTTTGCAAGCAAAAATATTAAACGTGGTTGATGTTTCCTATGGCGGGGAAAATGGCTTTAATCAAGCTATTGAGTTATCTGCAGAGATTTTATCGAATGTGAAGTTCATACAAGAGAAACGGTTGATAGGAAAATATTTTGAAGAGATCAGCCAGGATACTGGGAAATATGTCTTTGGGGTTGATGACACATTGAAGGCTTTAGAGATGGGTGCTGTGGAAATACTTATTGTATGGGAAAATTTGGATATTAATAGGTATCAACTGAAAAATGCTACTACTGGTGAGGTTGTCATAAAGCACTTGAACAAGGAACAAGAGGCTGATCAAAGCAACTTCCGCGATGCAGCCACCAATGCAGAGTTGGAGGTTCAGGAGAAGATGGCCTTGCTCGAGTGGTTTGCCAATGAGTACAAAAAATTCGGATGCTCGCTGGAATTTGTGACCAACAAATCTCAAGAAGGGTCACAGTTTTGCAGGGGGTTCGGTGGCATTGGTGGTATCCTTCGCTACCAGCTCGACATCAGACAATTTGATGAGTTATCTGATGGAGAAGTGTACGAAGATTCTGATTAAGTGTCTGTTACTGTAGGTCATTTCCTTGTTTTTGGATAATTTGATGAATGTCGTCGCCCTTATGACAAAAATTTCCCAGACCACTTCTATTTTATGGTGCTAAGACAGCTTTGTTGTTGGATTCATCATACATGTATTATTCACTTTTCTTTTCCATAATTTTATTGCTTCCGAAATTTAATTTTTTTTCTGTTAGTTAATGTTAGCTTATGGCAATTCTACTAGATTTTGGGGGTAATTCCTTAATGAAGAGCACGCTGACAGGCCAGTTAATTTACCTAGGTAAGTGATGATGCAAATCATATAATGTGTCAATTTAGCTCATGGGTTAAATGGGCTAGACTTAAATGAGTTTTTACTATTTGTAGTTTTGATTTTATACGTTTGATCCGTTTACTTAATTAGGTAAATAGGTTAGGATCATTTTGATAATTCTAAGTGAAAATAATTGACCGGATATTAGTTTAATGTTTTCCTCTCGTGTTTGATTGTGGAGCAGCTTGTGCTAATTCACTTGCTGACTACAATTTATTCTTCCTTCTTTTTTTTCATTTATTTTATTTTTTAAAAAAACATTTTACCCGCTTGAATTATAAGTTATTCGTAATTTATCTCTGACTTTTTAAAGACTTTTAAAAATGTAAAAATTGATCTATAAGATTTTAGAATAGTGCAAATTAATTCTTAAATGATCAGATTGCCCTTTAAATTTTCCTTCTTATCCCATTCTTAAAAAAATAAGAGTAGTTTAATCGTGAAAGGGTTGATTTATATTATTATAAAATGTTATGAGTGGGTTCACATGTTTTTAAAAAGTCAGTGGTACATGAAGTGTAGTTCAACAAGGTAAAGTGTATTCTTCCTTCCATTTATTTGGTGTTCATCTTTCTGCTACCCAGCAAGAGTAGGTTGGTCCCCATCAAAGATTCCATAAGTTGAGAAGCTCTTTTGTCTTGCTCTTTCTTTCGTCGTAAGTTAAGAAAAAAAAGTTTAAATCACTTGAATATAATTTTGACATGCTAAATAACATTTTGTTTCATTTTTTTAATTCATTCATTTAATAATTTTTATTAATTAAATCTAAAATATGGTTTATTAATTAAATCTGAAGCGTATAATATTATCATATTGTTCTTTATTTCAAATATTAAGCATTTTAAATATTTTATTTTTTTATTCATTTATGTTATATTTTTATTAATTAAAAATATTATCTTATTAATTAAATTGGAGAAACAAATATACACAAAAAAATTGACAACACACTAATTTCTTCTTTCTGAGTCCTCTCATCACTCAATTCCCATCTTCATCGACTTTACTATCACTACCCTCACTTATCACTACCATTATAATCACCATTACTTTTCCAACATTTAGCCGCACAAAACTCACTAATAATACTCATAACAGCTACCATTTCATCCATTATATTGAATAATTCATCTATTATATAAAAAAAATAATTTATTTCAAAATCAATTTAAATTCCATTTAAAAAAATAATTTCAAATACTATATTTAATTTATAAATCTATTTAATTTAACTATATTTAAGTCATGCAAAAAAAAAACCGTGAATAAGGCTCAAAAAGAAACAAGATCAGTGTACTATTCCTTTTGTCCACTTTTTGTTTTGATCTTTTTTGATTAAAAAAACATAATCTAATAAATTATTAAATTGACACAAAAATAGAAAAAATTATAGACAAAATTAACATTAAATAATAAATCCTATAATTAATAAGTGTTACGCAAAATATGAAAAATAACATAGGTATAAATATAAAAAATGTATTTAATATTTTCTTAATTTAAATTTAAATAAGAATTAATTTTAAACAAATTTTCGTTTGAAATACTTAAAAAAAAAAAGAAATGAACGGAGCTAAGTACTAAATTAAAAGGATCCAAGAAAGGGCAAAAAACTGATCAGACCTAGAAGAAAATAGCAGCATAATCCTCCTTCCTCCAAAGCAGAGAGAGGCTAATATTATCATGAGACAGAGAGAGCGAGAAAGGATGCGCAAGAGAGACCAGCATCCGAATTGCTAACCCCATAGACGCAGACACTTCCATTCCCTCGTCTCTCTTTGCATCATCGCGTCTCGCCTCGCTGGTCTCACTCTCGTGTTCCCTCCCTTCGCCCCAGCGTCCTCGTGCTTCAGCTTCTCGCCTTCTCGACCTTCAGTTTTTTTATTCACTGTAAGCCAAAACTGAAGTCTCCTCTCATATATTGGGTTTCCTCTCTCACTTTCGAGTTCTAATGTTTTTTGCTCTCTCTGTTTGTTGTATGCTATTGGGTTTGGACGATAATACTTTGAACCTCATTGTAATGTGTTTGCTTGGTTAGCTTTTGTTGTTTAAGTGGTTGCTTCACCTTGTTGAATTTTTTTATGTTTTATTTTTTTTTCTTTTTTGAAATTTTCATATTTAACTGTATTGTTAATTGTGAGTTCAGTTTGTATTTCCTTTTATTTGAAACCCATCAGGTTTTCTCATGGTTTTAAGTGCTAACTGATTTGGTTTTATGCATATTTTATTTATTATTATTAGAAGCTGTTCTTCAGTTTTATGATGTTGAAAATATGCAGATTTTGTTTCGTAGTAATGTTGTTAGGTCTTTGGGCTGCCGTAAAGTCTGGATGTTTTCTTTTAATGCCGAAAAACTGAACCAAACCGGAAAACTTCGGTTCGGTTTTCTAGCTTGGTCAAAACTGAATGGATGGTATGCAGGAACCAATTGGTTTGATTTGTTTCGGTTGGGGTTTTCCTTTTGAAACTGAACCAAACCTGACCGCAAACACAGCTAATTGGCACTACTTCTGTCATCTTATAGCTATGTAATTCTTCTGATATATTCCTTGATCCTTTGATCAAATTTCTCCTATTCAAAAGAATGGCTGACATCTATGAAAGTAGTGATTATATAATTTATAACTATGCCATTGATATCTTGAGTGGCTAATCACATATTTTCTAGTTTAATATACATTGAAATGAAACCAATATCATAAACTTGAAAATGGTAACAAAGTCTATTGAGAAAAGGAATGAACTGCTAAATCTTGGACTCGAACAAGTATTGTAAATTAAAACAATTTGTTGATGGATATTCTCACCCATATATTATTCTATAAAATGCTCAATATCAGTGTTGTTGGTGAAGCTTGTGTTTCAAAAAGTAGGATATTTTCACCCTTATTTTCTGTACGTTAGTTGCTGCTGAAACTTTTTCTTTATCTGTTGACATCAGTGATAATTACTGCGAGGAGAAATGTAAAGCAAGCTAAAATAATGTTAGTATTGCAAAGAACTGATTTCTATCATTGCTATTGTAATTGTATCTACACTAAAACCATTTAGTAGTTGTATTAATTTAGGATTTGTTACAAAAACAAATGGAGTTGTTTCTCAAATCCTCACCTAATAGCTTGTACATTTTTATTGAAGTGAATATCGGCCCCAACAAACAGTGTCTTTAGCTTCAATTATAATCTCTCAATTTCTGAAGGTGTTTTTTGGATTTTTGTTGTCCTTGGTAGATTCCTAGATACACGGGTACATTGCTGGAACATGTGCACCATCAGCTGTTGGACTACACATCGTCCTATCTTATGAGGTGCCGCCCATTTTTATCAACCATGATTTGCATCATAATAAGGTGAAATCAATTGGCTGTCTTTCAAATCTTAACTATATTTATAGAAGCAACTTTCATCTAGTGTTCTTCAACAATGGCCCGATGGGATGCAATCCTATCTCTTCCTGTACAAAATCCTCCCACATTGGAGTTTTCTTCTGCTGACCTAGTCTGGTCGAAAGTGGAAGGTTGGCATGATAAATTAGATAGAGTTGCTCTAATCCCATTTGCTAGAGTTGATGATTTTGTGAGAGGTGAATCTAATAATAAAGAATGTCCAACAAGATTTCATGTTGAAGCAAGGCGCCGACGGGCTCCATCAACACCTTTGAAGCCAAAAGTTGATGGCATACTAGAGTATATTTTGTAAGTTGTAAATGTCTTTGTTTAGTGTCTATTATTCTTTGCTCTTGCTTTTGCTATCTCGTTGAAATGTCGATTTTATATACCGTCACAATGCAGGTATTGGTGTTCCTTTGGTCCTGATGACCACAGAAAAGGTGGCATTGTACGACCAAGTCGCTCTACTTATGTTCCAAAGAAGAAAAATGCTGGTCGGCCCAATACTAAAAGAGGTTGCACATGCCACTTCATTGTGAAACGCCTCATAGCTGAACCTTCAGTTGCCCTTATCATATATAATGATGATAAACATGTGGATAAAAAGGGGTTGCCATGCCATGGACCACAGGACAAAAAGGCTGCTGGAACACGTGCAATGTATGCCCCATATATCTCGGAAGATCTCCGACTTCGGGTTTTATCTCTTCTATATGTTGGAGTCTCTGTGGAGACCATTATGCAGAGGCACAATGAATCAGTTGAGAGACAAGGTGGTCCGTGTAACCGTGATGACCTTTTGACCCACCGATATGTTCGACGACAGGAGAGGGCAATCCGTCGTTCTACATATGAGCTAGATGATGATGATGCTGTTAGTATCAAGATGTGGGTTGAAAGCCATCAAAGCCATGTTTTCTTCTTTGAAGATTTCTCTGATTCAGATCCATTCACTTTGGGCATTCAAACTGAGTGGCAATTGCAGCAAATGATTAGATTTGGGAACCGAGGTCTGCTTGCCTCAGATTCAAGATTTGGTACAAATAAATTAAAGGTATGTTGCTTTCTTTTTCCTTGATTTTAAGTAACTAGGAACATTTGTTTTCATTTAGTTTCAAAGAAAAACTAACAGCATGCACATTGGTTATTTTTTCCAGTGTCCCATTCATAGTCTTCTAGTGTTCAACTCTGACAAGAAGGCCATTCCAGTGGCTTGGATAATAGCACCAAAGTTTTCAAGCTTGGATGCACATAGATGGATGAGGGCTCTTTACAATCGAGTTCACACAAAAGATCCTACTTGGCAGTTGGCCGGTTTCATAATAGATGATCCACTATATGATATCCCGGCAATCAGGTTGGTGCAATTTATCTGTGAAGTTAATATTCTTTCAAGCTTGAAGGACATTTAGAAGAACATTGCCAACTTCTACTCTTTCAAGATTGCAATGTCTAGGATAGGTTCATTTATAATTGGTACCTACCTGCATGTGAAATATGAATCATATGAATTTAATTATGTTTGAATAATTGTTTAAATTGGAATGTACTGAATATTTCAGATACAGATGCTTCTTGGTTCAGGTTATCTAGTGACTTCTTCTTGTGTTCTTCTTTCCCTCAAACGCGGGATTAATCCTTTTATTTTATTTTCTTGTGGCTAATTATTTTTAAAAAATGAACTTCTATATTACTAGGCTTAAGGACAGACGAGGTGGATTGGAGACATAATTGAGTCCTTTATCCTATCAGGAGATATGGTGCTTGCATGGTTTACATCTATGAGCATTGACTGGTTAAAATATTGATATAGAAATGATAAATCTATTTGGCATTCTTTGCCTAAATTAGGAAACCTGGTTTTTTTTTCAAGACAAAGGAACGTATTTTGTTGCAATTTCTTGTGTAACAAGTACTTATTTCTATATATTTCTCAGGGATGTTTTTCAGTGCTCAGTATTGATAAGTTTCTGGCGGGTTCGTCATTTGTGGCATAAAAACATAGTGAAGTTGGAAACTGATATGCAAATAAAGATATCTAGACAACTTGGGTGGATAGTGGATAATATTTGCCGCCTTCAAGGGACCATGTCACTTTTTGAAGATTTCATGGAAGACTTTATCGATGAATCCAACTTTATGGACTATTTCAAGGCCACATGGCATCCTAGAATAGGTTAGTAATATATAACTAGAAAGTGGAATGCTAATTTTTAATGAAATTGAAAAAAAAAATTATGCTTGGAACCAATTATCATTGTGCTTGTCTTTTATTAACCTTATGCCCCTAGGAGGTCGAGATCAACATCTATTTCAAAACTTTGTTTGCACCTGAAGCAAACGCATGATTTCATAAGTTTACATGTATTTGTGGAACACATTGTTTGGTATCTTTGTTGAGTGTTGGATGTGTCTTACGACAATAGATCAGTTCCTGTTGACAAGTTTTGGTGTTATTGAGAAGAGGAAGAATGCCAAATCTTTATCGTGGTGTGCTGTCTCTGCTACTGTTTAGTGTATTTGATTGGTGTGTAAATCTTCCACCTTTAGTGACAGATTTTCGAACAAACAACTTCTGTGCAATAAGTTTAGGTGTTTGATCTTTATTTGGTGTAAATCATTTATCATTTCAGTTTGAGATAATGTAATGCTCTGCTTGACTGATTTTTTTTTTCCCTCTTCCTTTTTTTCTTGTTCCTGTAAAGAGGAACTCTTGTTCTGCTATCTATTTGTATCATTCTTCTCCTCAATAAAATTCTTTTTTCCCCCCCAAAAAACAGTGTGCGTGTATTTATGGAACTTTGACTTTATTATGTAATTGTAAATAAAAATTTAGTATTGTTTTCAACGATAATTGATATGATACTTTTAAAGTTGTTTTATTTGTAATTTGGTATGAATATTAATCTTGAGACTTTTTAGTCACCTTCAGACTCATACTTTTTTGAAATACATATATAATAGTTTATTGAATAAAGTAATTAAATATATGCTGTGTTTGAGTTCAACTCCCACACAATGGGACAAGGCTAGGTTGTTGTTGATGATGTGTTTGAGTTCAACTCTTTTGTTTTGGAAAGACACATGGAGTGGCAAACAATATTTATAATCAAGATGTTAATTTTTTGGGTTAAATATATTTTTAGTCCTTCAAAAATTTTAAATTGTGTTTTATCCCTCAAATTTTTTTTTAAAGAAATCGTTCCTCTAAAAAAATTTTTTGGTTTTAGTCTCTGCCATCAAAATGAGCCGTTAACTGCTGACATGGGAGTTTACTTGGTCACGTGTCCGCACAAAATTGATATGTGGCATTGCACGTGACCTGCCACATGGCCAAGATAACTGCCCTGTCAGCAGTTAACGGTCCAAGTTGATGGCAAAGACTAAAACCAAAAAAAATAAATTAGAGGGACAATTTCTTAACAATTTTTTGAAGGGTAAAACACAAAATTCACTATTTTTGAGGGACTAAAAACATATTTAACCCTAATTTTTTTTAATAATATGGATTCAATAATCATCATATTTTGGTCAAGAAGTTGTTAGCATAATAATTACTCGTTAAACAATATAGGCATACATTGTCATGAGCTCATGATGAGTGATGACTATTTCAATCACCAATTATAATAGTTCTGGCAAGGCTATGTTGTTTTGAAAGTTGATAACCACGTTCCAAAAACTGCTGAGTTTTATGGTATTGTGATCCAACTATTTATAAAATCTTTAATTGGTGTTGCTCTCATCAGATTGACAAAACCCCTAAATATTATGGACTCAAACCTATTTGTGTGACTGGTTGCTGTTATTTTATACTTACAGCATTATATATTAATGCTTTTTCCTAAGAATTTTTCTACTAATTGAATTGAATTTCTACCGGTCAAGGAAATGATCATACATTGCCTGTTTGGGGGTATATTTATTTATGAAGTTGACGTTATTGTAATAATGTACATTGGAATTTTGTCCCTTCGATGCAGGAGCATGGGTTAATGCACTTAAAACTCTTCCTATTGCTAGCCAGGAGACTTGTGCAGCAATGGAGTTTTATCACAACCAACTAAAGATCAGGTTGTTCAATGAGAAAGACAACAGTGTTTATCAGCGTTCTGATTGGTTGGTTGACAAGTTGGGTACAAAAGTCCATTCTTATTTCTGGCTTGATGAGTATTCTGAAAAGGATGATTTTGCGCGCTATTGGAAAGATGAATGGATAAGTGGGTTGACATCTTGGCGCAAAGCGCTGAAGATTCCAGATACTGATGTCTTATTGGAAGATTTTTGTGCCAAGGTTACTGACCAAGACGATCCAGATAAAGCTTATGTTGTCTGGAATCCTGGTTCAATGTTGAGCTTGTGTAACTGTAGTTGGGCTCATGTTGGCAACCTTTGTGAGCATGTCTTGAAAGTTATTAGTATCTGTCGAAAGAGAGGGTCTGTTCTACCATCTGTCAGCTTATTTCAGTATAAGCAGGCACTAAACAACATGCTGCACTGCCCACCCTTTGATTCATTAATTTGTGATCATGCTGTGTCATTGGCAGTTTCTGTTCAGCGGCAGTTAAGTACCCTACTTGATAAAGAAAGTGTCACGACTATTTTAGATCCTTATGAGGAAAGAGTCGTTGGTAATGGCCTGGAGAGATCCACAGTAGTCTCGGCTAAGCAAGATCAGAACCTAGATTGTGAGAGACATGTAATAAATGATGTTTTATCTCATGAAGATGATGACTGTGAGGATGGGATCGAAACTCCTAGATGTTCACTGCATAACAGTGCTGATCATGTTGCAGACCATCGCAGCAGTAGATATGGCATTCCATTTGAGAGTGCTAGAGTAGACAGTCTACCTGCTGACATGGACGTTGATGCGTAATCAAATTGTATTTCCACTCCTCTATTGTACTTTGTTGATGCTGCTATTTCAAGTAATGACATCCATGAGAACCAAGAGAGAGCTTTGACTACTACAGTAAATGTGATTTCAGCTTCTAAAGATGGTGCTATTGTCTGATGGATAGAGGCTGCTAAGATATTTTGGATATTCTGGGTAGAGGCTGCTAACATTATGTGATGGATGTGAATCCCCAAGCCTTAGATATCTTCTCTACAACAGAGACTCAAGCATTGTGAAACACATCAGAATGATGTCAATGATGATGTTCTCGGAGTTTTTTCTTGCACAAAAGATGCTGATCAACAGCATCCCGTTAATATCCATGGTGTTGAGTCACAGGTGGCTGTTGAGCAATGAGCTCTTGATACAGTTGATACTAAAGGTATCATCATGGAGGATATGAATTTGGGTTCCAATTGTATGAATTTATAACAAGAATCAAAGTTCAACTCCTGGTGAAGGCTATTGTTGGTAGGGCCTTTTTAGTTGTGACTTATGACAGTACTTGAGAAGTTAGTCTCAAAATCACAAGCGTTTGTGGAGATGCCCTGGTCAAATACAAAATAAAAGAAAACATGAATCAGAACATAGTTGACAATTAGATATAGTTGCCAATAAAGATCTGTTAGAGACACTAATGCATTTAAAATATCCAGCACCACTTCATTACATGTATGAATAATGCTGAATAAGTTTTGGTATACTGAGGATATGAGCCTGCCGGATATATCAGGACAAATTGTTGATGCAACTGTGCGGAGTGCAAGATAAGCTCTTTAATAGTTGCTATTACCTGATGGCAAATTCTAAATTGGGGCTTCCTTTGGATTCTTTCAATGTTGCATTATTTTTGTGGCACCTAATTTACGTTGTAATATGAAGACTACTACTGTTCTGTGGAGTTCACTTTTAATTGATCAACATTCTGATCTGCTTATGAATCTGACAGAAGAGATGTATCTGGATTGCTTCATTTTTTTGTCCCCTTAACAACCATTATTGTTGTTGCTATATGGAAACGGAACTTAGGGAAATTATGTTAGTTTAGGCATAGCCTTATCTTATTTATGTTGAGTACATTAAAGTACATGCGCTAATCAGGGGTTAATTGCAAAATGATTGACAACAGAACCATAAGTATGGTGAGACTATAGTTTTTATTAGATCATAGATATAGTTTAGATTCTCTAAGAGTTGTTTACTCTGGCTTAATCTGTTAATTTGTTAATTCTGAAAAGCTTTTCAGCCACTTGTATAAATTTAGATTATTTGATAGAATGCTTACTTTTCACTCTTCAATCAGTTCTGTTAGGTTTTGCTACCAATGATGCTTGTTAAGAAAAATGAAAAATAGTGTTATGTAAATAATGGATTTTTCGAAAGCATCTAATAAGTTAGAAATTTAAATGTTACTTTTTATATAATATTTTTTTTTATTCTTTAACAAATAGATATTTTACTATAGCACAAACAAAGATCAGACATTCTAATATCTTTTTCACAATAGATAATAATTTTATTTAATTCTTTTAAGTCATTCATCATAACACCCTCATCTATATAACATTAAATCTTGTGATTTGTGATATGAGGTTTGTCCTCAATTTTCACTTAAGATTTGTGTGTCTTGCTTCTACAAAAATTATGTGATTGCAAAAGTTGACTCTATACCTCTAGCTTCTCAATTATTTACTCTCTCGATTATCTTAAATATATTTGGTAATCACATCCTAGAAAAAGACAAAAAGTTAGGGATTTGGAGTTGTCCCTGGTGCATTCATTTTGTTATGAACAAATGTTTTATTACCACACCTTGTGTTCTCACATTAACTGTAATCTTGTCATTTATATCATTATTTGCTAAAATATAGGCAACCCAAATTCCTATGTTCTCTAAAACCTTCTATGAAGCCTCTTTTTGCGGTTTATTGTATGTCACATCCAAATAATGAAAAACACTAGGCAAATCTCCTTGATCCTCTAATATCTGTGTTTTTGTTGGAATTTGGTATTACAATCGACAACAAATAATCGACAAGTCCACATTGTTTCAGGATGTTAATTCGGGGAACTGAAATAGTTTCTCTTGTGGAGTTTTAGAAATGTAATTAAAGTGCTCAAGAAATATGTATCTTTTTCTCTTGTATTACTGCTCTGTTGTCAACAAATAGCACTAGAGTTGTTAATTTATGACTTTTGTAAGTTAAAATCAAGTTTCAGTTCTAGAGTGATGTTCACAAAGGCAAATGTATAGAAGCTTGAATTGATGAGTAATATATAGGTTGTACTGTTAACGCCAATGCATGACTTTTGCTCGCAACTTAATTGTTTTTATTCAAATTCTAGTTCCAGAGTAAGGAGTAGAAGAGAAATTGTTAAGAACTTGACAATTGAACATTTTTTTTTATAATGTTTATTGTTTATTTAAGTTTCAGAATCGGAGTTATGAGTAAATTACTTGTGTAGAGAAACTTAATTGTAGAAAATAATGTCTTATAGACAGGTTGAAGTAACGAGATTACAAAGATACAAGAAAATCCTAAGGAAAAGGAAAAGAAAATAGTGAAGTTCAGGATGTGTACTTGGCTATTCTCTTGCTCTGTAATGCCATTGGAGGCGTGTGGAGAGCGTGTGAGAGTGTTACAAGTGTGTGATCCTAGGAACTTAAGAAATTCTGTGCTTGATGGGTTTTATTTATAGAGAAAACTGAGACCTAACAGTTACGTAACTGCCTTCTAGCGCCCTTGAGTCCCAGACTTCAAATTTGAATTCTGGTTGCCAAACTGTGCTTCCTAACGAGAGACCTTCAAAACCCAAAGCTCCATTTGTCCATGTCTATTCAATCTAATGAGCCACTTGTCTTATTACCAGCCTTCAAATCTTCTGGTAACTGTCACAAGCTTTAGAACTTTGATGTCACGTGTCATCTTGTTAGCCCTAGGATATGGAGAATGAACATCATAAACCTCCTTGTTGTCATGCCATGTGTCATACCTTGGACCCTTGGATGGAATCATAACTTTCATCAAACTCAATGTCATCATGCCATTTGCCATGTTGAGTTGTCATGTGCCCTATCTAAACACATAGAATTTTCTAAGTTCATCATAATATTAGGGTCTTATGGACATTATATTCCTTAGTCCTTCAAATTTAGGGTCACTGCCCTTAACCAATATATGACCCGAATTGTCATCCTTCAATTTTCATAAAAAAACAAAATTTAGGATAACATTGTGCTCCTTAGAATTTGTCATTTCGACGACACTTTAGTGAGGATGAGTGACAAATTTTAGTTGTTTGTCTTTGAGATGAATATATTTTTATAACATGAGCATAGTATGATCAAGGCCTTATAATAAATTAGTAAGGACTATTATGTCAAGAGAGCACTTGAAGTGTTGCCACATGCAATGCAAGAGACGGAAGAAGGAGAAAAGCTTCAAGAGAAAATGGCTACTAAACTTGTCAAGTTTAAAGAGTCTCTTGTGAATTTTAAATTTGAGTAGCCATAACCCATCATGTACCTAAACTTCTTTATTATATTTTTTGATATTTTTATAATTTTGTAATGAAATGACAATGCCTTCAAAGGCTTATTACTTAATATTAACAACTACTTTCTACTTACTATATTTGTCACTCCTTACCTTACAATCTTTATTTCCTAAAGCGAAGTGTTTTAGATATTTTCCATTAGCTGATGAGATTTTTTTGTTCCGAATTAACATTAACAATTTTATAAGTGTTTCCTAAAAACACTTAGCCAATTTTGATTGGACTTTCCCATCCTAGGGACCATTTGCCAAAAGTCTTAGACTTCTTTTCCATAGGCAAAATAGTTTTCCAAACAAAATCACCAACGACAAATTCTTTTGTCTTAACTCAACGATTATAGACTCGTGCCATTACTTCTTTTTGTCGTATGATTTTGTCTAAGCTTGATACCTTTCTTCGTCAAGTTGATTCAATTCATCATATAAGACATTCCAATAGTCATTAACATGCATCTCATCTTGCCTTGACACACTAACACTTTGCAAATTAATTTCGAAAGGCAAAATGACCTCATGACCATAGACTAAATCATAAGGCATAGTTCCTGTTGAACCCCTAGGAGAATTTCTGTATGCTCACAAAGCTTGACTTAATGTATTATGTCACGCCCCACCTTAGGGCATGACCAGCACGCAAGGGACTAGTTCCCTCACGGAAGCCTCTGGAACGCTTTTTGCAAAAACATGCACTTTAACTTTAATTAAAACAAATAAAATTTTTATTTTCGGAATAAACATAAACTTTTTTACATTAAACATAAATATACATGATAAAATATGCGACTGGTCCAAAGATCTTGCCATGCAAAGAAATCTCTATACACTTTAAGGAGGTTGACAATTTCTTCTTTGAAGTCCTTTGACAACATGCTGCTTACATAGGTTAGCCTAGGTTGTTTACCATCACCATTATCCACTTCTTTCAGAGGATCTTGTACCTCAACTTTTCAAATACTATTAGAAATATTCTCTTCAAATCCTAACGAACTAGAGTCAAAGATACAATCATATAATAATGCACTGTCAGCAGTGCTACTACTATTGTCGACGACATAGGCCAACAGTTGAGCCTCTTGGCTCCCTTTGGTCATCTAAACAACTTGATTTGGAGCCAATTCACCTTCAGCCTTGGGCACCAAATGGAAACCATTGTACCCAATCTAACAACCTTTGATTAGTTTTGGGTCAAAGGTGTCAATGTCAATCTTCATAGGCTTCATCCTTAGGTTGTACATCTTGAAGTCGGCATGAAGTTGTTCATAGTAGCAACTGCTTTTGTTAGCCATTATCTCCTCAACCTTGCCATCATTATTCCCTATGATCATCCTCTGATGTAGTGTTGAGGGTATGACACTAACACCATGTACCCAGTCTATCCTAAGGAGAAGATTGAAACTTTCCTTGAGGGGACAATCACAAACATAGTCCTTTTACTTACGCTTCCAACCCTCACATTCAGCATAACCATGCCCTTGACATTAAAGGTTTTGTCATTGAAATCAGTTACTACCACATTAGTCTTGACAATATCCTTAGTTGTCTTCCTTAGCTTTGACAACATGCTTTGAGGGATTTGAGGGACTAAGTTGACTTCCGCCCACCATCAATTAAGATTATGTTGACAATACGTCCTTCAACTGATGCTTTGATGTGTAAGGGTCTAAGATGATCTTTTGCTTCTTCAGTTGGCCATTCAAATATGCCATCGCCACAAAATTCATCATCAAGAAACAAACATTCCTGACCTAGAAAAAGGTCAAAGCAATCTTCTTCTAAGAATTCCCACTCTAGGGATCCATCATCATTCTCTGTAGCATATTTTGATGTAAGAATCAACACTACCCCAATAATCCCCTCTAACAGAATCGCCTCTAACTCATTAGCAAACCTATAATTGAAGTTATCTATTAGGAGATCATCCTCATTTTCCTGATCCAAAAGCATCTCAATTTCCTTGACATATTCTTTAATGACGTTTTCTGCTTCTTTGACATCAACATCAGTTTTCCTGGGATGTGTTGGATCGACAAGAGCATGCTCCATGGGCATGACTTCAAAAAAAGAATTATCATAAATCATAAAGTTAGAGGGAAAAATTCTCTTTGAGCATGATAGTAGAAGTGGAATTCTTAGAAGGCACAAACCTTCTCAGACTTTTCATATCAACAAAATTCACTTTAGGGCTTTGGTACTCTTTCATAGGAGCATATACAACATTTTTACCTTTTTGATTTTGGTCTTGACATTTCACCCAGGGCTTGTACTAAGGTGTTCTATCGATAATGACGACATGCTCTGTTGCTAGATAGGTCTACCACACTTGGACATTTAAGCCCCCTTTTGTTAATGCCAAGTATAAGCATTAGTCTGAGTATGCTGACGCGTTGAGGTTCCTTGAAACCAGCCAATCTTTTTCTCCTGGTAACCAGGAACATAAGGGGTCTACTTGATGTTTCGTACCCACCTATTTTTCACCATGTTGGTGGGAGGCACCCTCGTTCTCTACTCATAACCGTCAGGTCTACTGTCCACCATCACGACAGTTTTCATTTATTGCTTAATAAGCCTACCACCTACAACCCTGCAAAAACTTTGGTCAAAAGGACCAAAATCAATTTTACCATGAGCCATATTGTTAGCACAATACAAGCCGACAATAAGAAAAACTATGATACACCTAGCTTTAGGGCTTAGGAGAATTGTGGTAAACTTATTCATATGTGCTAAGCAACAAGTGTGAGGTTACATGAGGACATACAACATTCAAAGTAGGGGGAGAGACCACAAATGCTCTAATTGGTAGAAAAATTAATAAACCTTGTCCATAAACAAAACTTTTGAGGCAAACAAATCGATAAAACAACTAATTCAGTGCATCAACAATTGGTGACAATTTGCCCAGGAATGTTGGAAAAGTGTTGAAAAGAATTAAAAAAAAAGAAGAAAAATGTTGAAAAAGAAAGTGGAAAAATGTGAATAAAGTGTTGGGGAATTTGTTACTTGGCTATTTGAAAGACAAAAAGGAGTGGAGACCAAGGTTCTTACACCATTAGTTAGCAGATATGTCATTGATTCTACTAAATCTTAGGCTTTGGCTCACAGGCCATATAATGTACCACATTGACCTTGTCCCCATTACAATATGCATGTCATGTTTAATTGGTGATTTGTGATGCATAGAAGAATATCAAGCCTATGGAGGCGACTTTAGTGTAGTGTTTGAGCTAGCATTGGATGAACCTATTGTTTTACACGAAATAATTTTGAGGAATTACTTGGCGCAAATGCAAAAGATCGTTTTAAGGTGGAACAAGCGATTATGAGTTCTCGATAAAGAACAGGGGCATGAATTTAGAATGCAAGAAGTGGAGAAGTGAAATTGCAATGTTTTATTGATGATCACCGAAAAGTAATTCCAAAATACAATATCCTTGCAAAAGCAAAGGATTAGACGTGAAAGTCATAAAGGAAAAAGTAGTAAAGAACTAGGAACTAAGAACTACTCCTATTGAAGCAAGAAGTAAAATGTGGAAAAGTAAAGGGATATGGCATACATTGGGTTTCTGCATACTGCTACTGCCGTCAGGAGACTTATGTGAGTATTTGGTAATCAATGAACCACCACCAATTTGTACCCGGAGCCCTCTATTTATAGAGTTTCAAGGCTTCTAACCGTCATTCTCCCGCTTTGGCGACGGTTACCACTCAGCCTGTTGTGGTCCGAAAAATCCAAACCAATTAAGCCAGCATGCATGACACATACGTGCAACAGTTTTCTCATCATGTGTCCTTCGTATGTGTGTCAAGTTCTGAAAATGGATAGTTATCACCCTTCGTACGCCACGTCAGATGGGAAGTTACCTTCATTTTAAGAGATATCTATTGATAACCGTTCCTTCCCAAAAGACTACCTTTGAATCGTATAATAATTTTCTCGGCAAGTCTTGAACCATGTCGCAATCCTAGTCTCATATAGGACACTTGCCACTCTAGTGTGACCATCATTTCTTAGGTGACTTTTCACCCTTGCGACAATCTGCATTCATCTTCTGATTCATTAGTCGCAAAGTAATCTTGTCGACATGTTTACTCCGCTTTATCTAGTGACCTTAACATATAACCAATCATTCCAAGACTGATTTCTGTCGCCTGTCATTTATCATCAACTTAGACTTTCTCTGTCGTAACTAACTTATTGGATTGCTATTCATGTTGCTAACTTTATCGGTATTCATGTCACCAACATTGTTGGTATTTATGTCGCCAACATTCTTTTTGACGATTACTTGTATTGTCAAAATTCGCCCCTATTTCCTTTCAAGCCTTCTGGTCGCATCGCAATTTTGGCGACCCTAACACCTGGTGGAAGATGTACCAAAACCTGAAGGAACTCTTATGGTAGAAAAGCATGAAGAGATATGTGGGAAGTTTTGTGGCTAGGTTCCTCGTGTGCCATCAAGTTAAGGCTGAACACTGATGACCAGCAGGAGAGCTGCAGAGGATACCCATACGGCCATACCTAAGTGGAAGTGGGAACGAATCACCATGGACTTCGTAGTATGGTTACCCTGAACCCCCAATGACTATGACTTGATCTAAGTAATAGTTGATAGAATGACCAAGTCAACACACTTCATACCAGTCAAGACGACCTACGAAGCCATAGACTAAGCAAGGATCTACATCCAAGATATAATCCGACTTCATGGGATCCCCCTTTTGATCATATCAGACAGGGGTGCACAATTCACCGCTAGGTTTTGGAGGGCATTTTAGACAGCCTTGGGTAAAGATATAAAGATAAGCACCGCCTTCCATCCTTTGACAGACGGCCAATCTAAGAGGACTATTCAAACTCTTGAGGACATGCTTAGGGCATGCGTCCTTGATTTTGAAGGCTCTTGGGAAAAGCATATACCTCTAGTAGAGTTTGCGTATAACAATAGTTACCAAGAAAGCATCTAGATGGCCCCATTTGAAGCTCTTTATGGGAGACGTTGCAGATCTCCCATTGGTTGGTTTGGAGCGGGTAGGGCAAAGCTTCTAGCTCCCAAAATTATCCAAGATACCACAGATAAGATCAAGCTTATTAAGGAAGGGTTATTAATAGCATAGTCTTAACAGAAGTCTCAGCCCGATCAACACCGATGTAGTTTAGAGTTTGAAGTTGGGGAGAATGTTTTCCTGATAACTTAGTTAACAACTCACTCCTCTGTTATGTTGTTTTTCAGATACAGTAGAGGAGAGTGAGAACGTCCTCCTCGTCCAATAGCAGTGACGTCCAACGTCAGTAGTAAGTTTTGCTTTGTAGTGAGGTCTACCAAGGATTATATATTTTTATATATGTTTTAGATCACTTAGGCAGGATTCCCATTTCTACATACATGTATTAGTACATTAGCATTTATTTCCAGACAGATGTAATTCAACAATTTCATTAAAGTTTATTTATAAGACCAATAATTTATTTATATTTATCAAATGAATTGTTTATTTTATCATGCATGAACGTTAGTATGCCACGTCAAAGCTTCCATAGGAATAGTAGCCATACGTGCCGTCACGTCCTAAGTTGGGGCTTGACACTCTAGCCCAAGCTTAATAGCCATAAGCTCGTCCCAAAGAATATCATGGTTACCTACGTAACCTAGGAAACCACCAACCCAACTGCCCAAGTGTTTATGGAGAAGACCACCATAGCCAGCCCTGATAGACAAGCAAAGAACACTACCATCAACATTGGGCTAAACAAACTCAACAGCAGGAGGCGTCCACCGAACCAGACGCAGAGGTAACACAGAGGATGGACTATTGCTGGCTAAGAAAGTTGTGTACTCCATGAAACCATTGTGAATGGAGTGCAAAGTAGCATCACGGGAAGGAGGAGTTCCATCAATAACCTCCTTGTTCCTCGAAATCCAAATACCCCCAAATAGTTGTGCAACAGAACACCGAAGGTAGAGGAAGCAAATTGTCAGAGCCAAATCTGAATGTCACCGAAAAAGAAAGTCGTTTGGGTCTCAAAACCCAACCCCTTCTAGACATCTAACACTTTGCAACAATCCCAAAGACAATGCAAACATGATTCCGCGTAAGAAGAGCAGCGGACACAAACTAGAGACATCGCCAAACCATGGTGAGCCCGAAGAGAATTTGTTATAAGAGCATGATGAAGACATAACCATAGGAGAAATTTTACTTTCTCTGGAATTTGAATTTTCCAAAGCCAATTCCAACTATCGAAAGTCTCAGTATGACCAATATCTCGAAACCTCCAACAAAGAAGCCAATCTACCTTCCTTCCTAGGACCAATCATCATACCAAATGGAGGCAACACCATTACCAAAACTAAAAGAAAAGCCTTCCTTGAGAGCAATCCAAGCTTAACTGAAGAGGCAACACAAGAGGCCGAAGATGGAATAGAGAGACTAGTAGGCATATGTTTGTCGTGGAGAACACCAAGCCAAGGTTTGGTTGGCTCATTGCAAAGTTGCCATATCAATCTGCCAAGGAAGTTTGTGTTGNTTCCACTCCCAGCAGAGATTAACAACAAACACGAGATTAATCCATAAAAATACAAAGAGAGAAGAAATTTAAATGGGTGCATAGTCATCTTCTGCAGGGGGAGCAGCAGATATAGCAGATAACACAACAAAGGCACCGAATAAGATTGTGATCACAGCAGTGAAGTTGACAAGTAAAGCCTCGGAACCATATTTCGCCAACCCTGAGCTCTCCAGGAAAGTGAGCTTCTCAAGAAACCCAAGAGATGCAGTGCCAATAGCCAATACATACACAAACAGCCCAAATAGGACATGCCAAGGAAGCGATTCACGTCTAATGGCCGGAGTCCCGCCAGGGAAGAAAAAGATCACAAATCCATATAGCCACTGCAGGTAACCAAAACAATGTTATACAAAGTTGGACGATAGACAAAAGAGCAATACTACATTTCTATGATAGTTTAGTCTTATGCAATGGTTTACCTGAATGCCATAAAGGACAATAACCCCAATTCCAAGCCATGAATGCAAGCTATACAGATTGGCAATTGAACTTTCATTATGAAACTTGAAAGCAGCACAGATTCCAACTATTCCAAGTATCAACGCGATGGCGTGGAGAACAAGGTGTATCAATTTCTTCACTTCCTTCTTCAAAGGAAGAGATTTGTAACTTATAATAGCTACAATTTGTTCAAATTTCGTGTTACTAAATCAAACAAACAATTCGTTGGTCTGCAAAATCAAATGCCTTTGGTTCATAAAGCAGTAACTTGTGAAACTAGTTTGATTACCTTCACCTCCAAGAACTATCAAGCCAATTAACATAAGTACCGGGTGGATCTGCATAAAGAAAAAGATACGCAAGCATGGTCATGTCATTAATTTATTATAATAAATCAACTTGTCTTATAAATACTACATAAATTTTATTGACCTTGTCATATTTTTTAATTACAAACCACTTAATCAAAGTAAGCATAATATTTTTTTGCAAGAAGAAAGGGACTCGTGCAAATGACAAGGTCAATTGCTTGTAGGCATGAGCTACTGCAAAAACTCTAGACTCACATTATCCGGATCACGAAAACAAGCAAGGCTTTCGCTGTGATATAATCACAAGATCACGATAATTCAAAGCTAATGATAGCAACCGTTAGAAAAAAGCTAATAACAGGCAGAAAAGTGTTGGGGGTATCATTAGTGCCTGAGTTTGCACCACAAAGTTAGTAGCACGTGAAAGTCCATTTCCCACTCAAACCAGAAACAGATAAGTTTGTCTAGAGTACAGGTCCATCAAGCAGATTAGCAAATTTGGACCCCATCAATTCTTAATTCAAATAAGGTGGGTAGGAAATGGGGTCAGGTCAATAATTGATCATTAAAATAATAAAAAAATCTTCTGAGGACTAAATATTATGACGTTGATCCTTCATAAACTAGTTGTAGCCCTACAATGAAGAATCAAGACAATCCTTAGTTCGAATCATGCTATGCAAAAACACAGTTTGCAGTAACTCCTCTGAAGCTTTTGATGGAGGATTTGACCAACAAAATTGGTTCCTTTTTTAAATAAAAAAAAATATACTATAGAAATTCACTAGAACAAAAGGGGCTTGACTCAATTCAATCATCAATGATCCAACATGCAGAAGAAAATAAGAAGAAATTTTGGGATAACTAACATCATAAGCACATTCCCTCTCCAATTCTTCTGGACAACCAGAAGAAATTTTACATTTTGAAAGCTAATTTAGCCTTGGCAGCACATGGTAGACAATAAAAAAACCAGAACTTCTGCATTTTTAATTTCTGAGACACCAAAGGGGATTTGGCTCCAATATAATACAAATGACTTCCAAATATAAAACAAAGACTCAAATAAATTTATCACAAGTGTCAGCAGCATGGTTGAGATTTTAAATAGCAAACTCGAGGAACATGCACCATGTTTAATAAAAAAAAAAAAAAAAAAAAAAAAAAAAAAAAAAAAAAGAAGGTAGATAGCATAACATTGTCTGTGCAATCACTAATAAATGGGATGGACTCGGTTGGCTTACATTTTAAATGGGTCACAATTTACTAAGAATAGTTGAACAAAAAGCTATAAGCACGGATATACACAAAGAGACACATCTAATTTAAAATAGAATTAACAAGTGCCTTAAGGACACTTGTTAAAGAGTTAACAAGTTAAAAAAATTTATTAAAAATGTTATAAGTTTAAGTTTTCAACATATTAAAAGTATTGAGAAATTCAAAACATTCAACTTTAGAGGTTTTACCTTTTTAGGATTTTATTAACAAAATCCTTTAAAAAATTATAAAACTATAAGACACACAACATACATATAAATATAATATTAAAAATTTAAGAAAAAAATCTACTTTCAAAACCTCTTCCAAAATATATAAAATACTTTAAATATATGATATGTATTAATACTTGCTATTTTTAAACAAAGATGAGTATAGTCCCTTATCTTGCTTGTATTTGAGAAAAAATATATTTTGTTCCAAATATGTCCATCATATGTCTAACGTGTGTCTTAAGTGTTGGACACATACAAATGTCAGACACATGGACATGCCGTTTAAGAGAAGTGTACGTGCTGCTTAAACGTGAACAAATCAAATGTGGGTGAGGCTCGGTAGTCAATATATGGCACAATTTGTAGAACCAGAAAGGATATAAGGAAAACAGATATGCATGATTTATTTATTACATAAAATAAACATTAACCATTCACAGAAAAAGAAAAAATATATAGATCTAGAAGGCAAAAATTGTCTTCTCACTTTGACAACTACTTCGGTTAAGCAAGCCTCTAACTGGCCAGCAGTTCTGGTAACAATGTACCTTTGAATAATATTATAAAGTTGGGGCTTCAAGAATCAGCAAGTTCTATAAGTTGATTGACCACATTTGGATCCGCAAGGGTACTTGTATCTCCAAGTTCATCCAGCTGCCTAGAGGCAATTTTTCTCAGAATTCTTCTCATTATCTTTCCGCTCCTTGTTTTTGGGAGGCCCGGCGCCCAATGGATTTTGTCGGGTGCAGCGAAGGCTCCTATCTGAAATGTTCAAAGAATATGAAAATTTAAGTCTGGAATGAAGTTATGCTTATATATCTGCAATTCATGATGATCAATCAGGTCATTCATTCTAGATATTATTAGGTATTCAAGAAGCGTGAAATAGGATTGTGTTCTGGCCACTAGTAGAAAGACATTTTAGCTTCAGGCAGTAGTTAATGGTGGGTCTTCCCTCTACATGAAGCCAAAATGTCACTTTTTAAGTGGTCAAAACACCAACCTACTTGGCACTACATGAGTGCCTAATAATTTCTCCATCTGATTTGTTTCGTATCAAGTGGTAAAAGGAGGAAATTTAACAAGCATCAGTCTATGAAAATATCCCTCCATAAAGAGGTGACAAATTCTAATGCAGAAACCTGTTAGTTCAACCACAAATGAAAACGTTCTCCAAGGTATCATTGGATCTTACATATTTACTAAGAAAATCGGCAATGACAATTAATCTTTCAGGAAGGCATTTCAGTTATTCTTAATAAAACAATTAAATTCCCATGAATGTCTTAAACAACTAATAATAACACTGGGAGTTCCATGGGGCCAAAACCTGATCAATCCAGGCTTCAAACACTAAACAGAATCCAATGACTCCGGTAATGGTGGCGACAAATGATCCTTTTTCTAGGAAAAGAAAGTGTAAAAGAACAAAAAATAGCTGAACAGTTATCTTGAGAATTTCTTAAGGCACAATTAGTGCAATGCACTCAGATTTAAAGAGCAGTTGCCATGAAAATTCTTCATTTTCTTTTCTTTCATTCTTGACTCTGTAAAAATTTCCAGACAAAGTTCAAAGGAAATTTCCGCAGAACACTGAACCATCCAGGTTATCATTGACTAACCAAGGGTGCCAGTAACACCACTTTAATATAAGCTTTTTTAAAAATGTGTTACGAGAAAATAGTGTATCAATTACAGACCTGCTTTCGAACTTTGAGTACAAGGTCCTTTCGTAGTTCTTCACTGTAAGGAACACCGTCCACTAGTGTTACAAATGCATATATACCCTGCCCTTTCACCTACAGTAATGATGGTACTTGATTCAGATAGAGGCAGCAATCACATGGTAATGCTATAGAAACTATACACAATTTCATACATTCACACAACCACATACTTGATGGGTCGCACTGAGAGAATCGTATATAATTATACCTCATGCTCGACACCAACCACGGCAGCTTCGGCACATTTAGGATGTGAAACTAGAGCTGATTCCACTTCAGCTGTGCCAATACGATGTCCACTGCATATAACAATATAATACATGACTTAAACATCAAATAGAACTGCATGGATGCAACAACTATGTCTATTCATGTTTACATGCTTGTGCCTATAAAAAGGAATTGAAAGACTGAGGAATCATTAGAAAAAGCTTTTGAAACTCCAAGAATACCTGACATTGATGACATCGTCAACTCTGCCAGTGAGCCAATGATATCCATCATTATCCCTGAAACAAAGTTAAATACGTTGAACATAATTATCCCACACATTTTTGCATGTTCTGGTGCTCCCTGTATTTGAAATAGGCCCGCAGAAACAGAATTCACACAGACTAGACTCATATCAAAGAGATTATACAAGAACCTGGAAATTGGAACATTATGGCTAATTAATGAGCATCTAATGTCAATAAATAACTAACCTGCTGCAACCATCACCACTGAAATAGTAACCAGCAAATGGCTTGAAATATGTTGTTTCATATCTTTCATGATCACCATATAGAGTTCTGAATGCCCCAGGCCAAGACTTCTTAATGCACAAATAACCACTGCATTCGCCATCAATTTCAACACCTTTTTCATCCACTATGACAGGCTACAGTTACAACAAATTTTGTCAGTGATGAAGGAAAAGTCAAATACTAGCTAAGAGGTTAGAAAAAAAAATTCATAAAATTGTAAGGGGGTGGTGTAAGAGACCTGAACTCCAAAGAAAGGGAAAGTTGCAGAACCAGGCTTTTGGGCCCAAGCACCTGGTAGTGGAGTTATCTGCAAGCAACAGTGCATAATTACATCCCAAAGACAGAAATGCAAAAATATGATAAGTTTTTTATTTATATATGCACAAAATGAGGCCGATCCCACCTAGTACAAAAAGACTGGGTAGTAGTTTTTGTTTTGTTCACAAGAGATTGAACATAAGACTACTATACAAAAAACTTAACTTTCCATTACCACTTGTGCACATGGGGATGCAACTGATTATTTGTCACTAATGGAATGAACCTATATTACATGTTCAATAGCTTCCATTTAGAATCAAATAAAACAGATAATCACTGGAATTTAAAATACCAAGAAGCCACCAGTTTCTGTTTGCCACCATGTGTCCGAGATAGGGCATCTTGAATCTCCAACTACATTGTAAAACCACCTGAAAAGAAAGATCAAAGAATGAATCAGAATGTTATTTGATGTAGGGAATGAAGTAGTAATTAGGAAAAGGGTTTTGCTAACAAGTGTCTTAAAGACAATTGTTAAGGAATCAACAAGAGAAAAGTTTTTACTGCAAAAATAAAAATTTGAAGTTTTCGATGCATTGAAAGCATTGGAACTTCAAAATATTCCAATTTTAATTCCTTAACAAGTACTCTTAACAAAATCCTTAGAAAAAATGTAGATAATAACCTCCATGCACTTGGATTTATGGGCTCGCCAACACTACCCAAGATTCGTAAGGATTTTCTTGAGTAGCGAGTAACATACTGCAAGAATTGAATGACAATAAATAAATGAAGACTCCAACAGCTTAATGAAAAATTCAATTACAATAAATTATAGTGTTTATCTCTACTTGCACTCATGTAGAAGAATATAAAAAATTATGTTTCAATTATCAATGTTAATTAGTAGAACCATTTTATCCAGTTAACTTTACTAAGCATCACACAAGCTTAACATTATCAAATTGATGTTATGTTAATCTTTGAGTTATATGTACCAATTGTTTATAAGAATAATGTGTAATATTGTTTAATTTATTATTTTATTTATTTGATAGACTCTTTTCATTTCAAATGTTACTATTAATAGGCCTTTTTTAAGTATGAATAATGTAAAAATTAAACTCATAAATAAAATGAAAATGTTTTGTTTTTGTTAATAGTCTTTGAACTTATAAAATAAGGGGATTATTAAAAAAAATTGACAATGAAAATTTTTATATTGACTAATTTTATAATTTAGAAAGAATTTCTTTCTAGATATCGAGATATATATATATATATATAATTATTTAATAATATATTATAATAATCATTTGATGACACTATTTGAATTTCCCCATCATACATTTCCTGGATTCGTCCCTGCTGATGTGTATAATATCTGAAAATGAATGTTATTCAGAAGGTGATGACACTTATCGTGGAAGGCATATTGCTAAAAAACCAACAGTTCATTTCTCTGAAAAATGCAACAATTTAAAGTTTCTCAGTGAGACTAATTTATTGTATGGCTATGGGAAGGCCAAAAGAGACAAGATGTGCCGGGTATGTGTGTGTTTACAGCCAGGTATACTGTACACATGAAAGGATAGAGGTATCTTACTCCGTCACCATCACGCATGAGAGACCGCACCAATGTTGGGGCAGTGTAGAATATTGACACTTTATATTTGTCAACTATGTCCCAACAGCGCCCAGCATCAGGATAATTAGGAGCCTGCATTAATGTTGTTATTCATCAGATTTAAGGTGAAATATTTATTTGTAATTCATTGAATCTCAGAATTTTCTATCTATGAACTTGCAACGTCAAATTAATACAATGATGTCGGTGGTAAACACTGTACTTTTATTTACAAATCCTGAAAGTATATTCTTTCCAAAATATGTTGGGAGGACAATTTTTGTGTATTTGCAAGCTTATCAAACACTATATGTAACCATAACCTTGACAACAGGAAGACCAAGCATAAATTGTTCTCTTGCCAATGAGGGCCTTGAACTTCTTCCCAATAGCTCATTGATATGTGTTAGAACTGGTACCAATAGAACTAAATTTTATTTAATATACTGTATTCCAGTGAGGAATATCAGTTGCACAACAATACAAATGGAAATAAAATTCCAGAAACTGAAGAAAATAATATGGAAAACAAGCCTCGGAATAAAGGATCTCTTAACCCTCCTAACCTCACTCAAGTTCTGCCCCCCTATCCTTCCCATGATCTGAATTTATCATTCTACATTAGAGAAAATCAAGGGGATCAGTTTTATTCTTTCCTAATTAATTTAAATAGATTTGACTACTAAAATTCCTCTCTCTCATCTGATTATTATTTCTCCTAGTCATCAATTCCCCTTCCTAAAATCTCTCATTTTAATTGATATTCTTTCCAGCTATAACTGATTTCTCCCCTACATTAAGTGCACTCTATTTTCCTCTTCTTGCATACACAATGTATTTGGGCTGCTTATTCTTACTCTTGGGCCTGGGATCTCTATCAATACCCCCTCCTTCAAGATTCACCTTGTCCTCAAGGTGGAAAGTAGGAAACTGCTGTTGTAAGTTTGCTTTTAGTTCCCATGAATTTTCAAAATCTGGAAGATTCTTCCATTTGACTAGAAGCTCTAGATGACCTTGCTGGTTGAGTCTAGATGCCAAAATCTCCTCAGGTTGGGTTTGCAGCTCCCATTCCGCTGTTAGACAGTTGGGCAGTGGCTGACTACTGATGGTGGGTGAAACACATTTCTTCAATAATGACACATGAAAAACAGGGTGAATTAGGGAACCTTCCGGTAACTTAAGCTTGTATGTTGTGGCTCCAGTCTTCTCAAGAATCTCGAAGGGACCATAGAAACGAGGGCTTAATTTCTGGTTAACCCTTTTGGCTAACGATTGTAGCGTGTAAGGTTGGATTTTGAGAAAAGCTTTCTCCCCCACTTCGAAATTTAACTCCCTGTGGTGCTTGTCTGCTTGCACTTTCTTTCTATTTTGAGCCTTGGCTAGGTGGTCCTTCAGCTCATCCAGCATGGCATTCCTGTCTTGCATCAATTGATTAATTTCTTATACTGCAGGCAGAAGGTTCATTATCACACAACAACAGTGGAAGCCCACTGCCATAAAGTGATTTAAAAGGGGTGGTCTTGGTAGATGAGTTATAATTGGTATTGTACCAATTTTCTGCCCAGCTCAACCATTGAGGCTAGCTCTTGGGCTTCTGACTAGCCAACCACCTTAAATAAGTTGCTAAAAACCTGTTTACCACTTCCGTTTGGCCATCCGATTGTGGGTGTTATGCTGTAATGAACCGAAGCTTAGTACCAGCAGCTTTGAACAATTCAGTCCAAAAGTTGCTCATGACGAGCCTGTCTCTATCTAACACAATGGTTTTGGGAAAAGCATGGAGTCTCACCACTTCCTTAGTAAATCCACCTCCTTGGCTGTATAGGGATGGCACAAGGGTAGGAAATGAGCATATTTCGTTAGCCTATCCACCACGACCAGAATAGTGTCTTCTCCTTTGGCTTTAGGTAGACCTCCGAGAAAATCCATGGACAAATGAGTCCATGTTTGAGAAGGAATAGGAAGCGGTTGAAGCAACCTAGCAGGTGACAAGGCTTCATGTTTGTTCCTTTGGCAAACCTCACATTCTCGGATGTATTTTTGAATATCCCACTTCATCACTTCATCCCTTCCCAATAAAAGAGTGTTGAAACCCTTTTATAAGTCCTAAAAAATCCTAAGTGACCACCCGCAACTGAATCATGAAATTCTTGTAACACGAATGGGATTTTTGAGGACCCCTTTTGAATGACCAATCTGCCACGATACTCGAGTCTTCCTTGCTGTAACTGGAATCCAGCATGTGACCCTGGTTGCTGTATTAAGTCTTGCATAATTTTCTTCAACCTTTCATCTGCCAGAATTTCATCTTCAAGACCATCCCATTCAAAGAATTGAACTGATGAGACAGCAGCTAAATGTAATCTCCTAGATAGAGCATCAGCTACTGAATTCTCCTTCCCGACCTTACACTTCACCTCAAAATCATAGTCCATGACTTTAGACACCCATTTCTGTTGTTTCTCTCCCATCAGTTTCTGATCCATCATGAATTTGAGGCTCTTTTGATCTGTGTGAATCTCAAAACGTTGCCCCAAGAGATAGTCTCCATTTTTGGACAGCAAACACTATTGACATCAACTCATACTCATATACAGACTTATTTTGAGCCCTTTCTGACAAGGCTTTGCTCATATAAGCTATTGGCCTCCCCTCTAGCCTTAGTACTGCTCCTACTCCCTTCCCTGATGCATCAGATTCAATAGTAAATGGTTTCTCAAAACAGGGGACAACCAAGACGGGAAGTGTAGTCATGGTTGTCTTTAACTGTTCAAAGGCCATCCGTGTCTCCATTCCCCATAAAAAATTATCTTTTTTAAATAATTGAATGAGGGAACATGCAGTCTTACCATAATTCTTCACAAAACGATGGTAGTACCCAGTTAGGCCCAAAAATCCCCTCAAACTCTTCAAATTAGTCGGAGTTGGCCACTCAACCATGGCTTCAATCTTTTGTGGGTCTGCTGCTACACCTTCCCCATTGGTTATATGCCCCTAATACTCCAATTTTTGTTGCCCAAAGCTGCACTTCTTGGCATTAATGTATAATTGATGTGGCCACAATAACTGTAACACCCGCCGCAAATGTTCTTGGTGCTGAATCTTGTCCTTGCTATAAATAAGGATGTCGTCAAAGAATACCAAGGAGAATCTCCTTAGGTATGGTTTGAGGATCCTATTCATTAACGCTTGAAAGGTGGACAGTGCATTGGTCAAGCCAAAAGGCATCACTACGAACTCATAGTGTCCTTCATGAGTTCTAAAAGTTGTCTTGTGGATGTCTTCTTCCTTCATCCGGATTTGATGAAACCCGGACTTCAAATCTAATTTAGTGAAAATACATGCTCCACCCAACTCATCTAAAAGCTCATTAATAAGTGGAATGGGAAATTTATCAAGAATTGTTACCTTATTCAGGGCCCTATAGTCAACACAGAATCTCCAACCGCCATCCTTCTTGCGCATTAATATGACTGGGCTGTTGTAAGGGCTGGTACTATTGCGGATGAATCCCATTTGTAACATTTCCGTCACAATTCGTTCAATCTCATTCTTTTTGATAGTGTGGGTATCAATAAGGGCGGATGTTTGGATTGCATGATTGTGTTCTCTGCATGGTGGCAGATCTGTAGGTGACTGAAACAGCTCATGATATTCTTGCAGTACGTGCTGCAATTCTCCTGGGATAGAAGCTTCTTGGGATCTGATTTCTGGCATGACTGTTGGAGTGATTAGATAATCCTCGCCTACCTCCTTCAACACCTTTAATGTAGATTTACAAGAAGTTTGTGTCTTGCACAACATGGGATCTCCATGAATTTCTTGGGTTTCACCATGTTTTTCCATCTCAGCATTAGATGCTGATAATAAGCTTCCATCAGACCCAAACTTGCTAGCCAATCTAACCCCAAAATCACCTCAGTCCTAACTCCATCACAAAATAGTACTAAACAATCTCCACGTCTTGCACCTGCAACTGCACCTCCTTGCACACCTCCTTACCTCTCACATATTGCCAATTCCCTACCTCTACTACAAAATTCTACTCTTCCACCATAGGTAACTGCAATTCCTTAGCTAATTTCTTTGCTAAGAAATTACTAGAAGCACCAGAGTCAATAAAAAATGTCACCTCCCTTCCATTGATAGCACCTATAACCTTGAAAGACTTGTTGGTTGTAAGTCCAGCAAGAGTCTGAACTGATAGTTCCATTCTCACTTCATTTTGAACCTGCCCAGTCTCTTCCTCCCCATATTTGCCTTCTTCTTCGTCTTTTATTATTGCCTCATCTTCTTCCTCTACAAGCAGCAATTGAAAATGTTTTATAGGACACACATGATCCTTGCCCCACCTTTCTCCACATGTGAAACATCATCCCTTCCTTTGCCTCTCTTGCCATTCTTCTTGTGACAAGCCTTTAGCCTAATCCCTCCTCTTTTCTACACCCCTTCAATGGCCGGATTAGATCATCCTCCTATTCCTCCTTTAGGCCCAGTTGGAGGTTTATAAGTTTGGAAAAACCGCCTCCCATTTCCTGATTCGGCCCCACTCCACCTTCCTTACAAGCTTGGTTTCATTCTTCCAACCCAAGGGCCTTGTCCATCATGGCAGACAATGTCCTAAACAAGCTGACCTTCAATTCTGCTTGTATTTCATTTTTTAATCCATTGAGGAAAATACCCATAACTGTCTCTCGATCCAAGTCCTCCTTTGAGCTTGCAACAAGCTCAAACTCCCTCCTATATTACATAACCATAGTGGTCTGCTTCACCTTCAGCAAGGGACCCAAGGGATTGCGAGCCACCCCTGGTTGGAACCTCTTAATTAGGTCTTCCTTAAACTCCCTCCACGTTGGAACAGGTACTTGATCCTCCCACCATTGATACCAAGTAAGAGCATCCCCATCCATAGCTACTAATGCCATCTCCATTTTATCATATTCATCCACCCTGTTCACCCTGAAATACCTCTCAACCTTAACCAACCATCCATACGCGTCATCACTGGAAAAAATTGGCAGCTCCAATTTTTGTCCAGTTTCCACCCTCCTCGGATACGAATTCCCTTCCCTTTCTTGCGTCTTGATCATTTTCCTCATCATTGTGACCTTTGTTGCGGGGTCAGCTATGACTCCGATCGCGACTCATTCTCTCTATCTGCCAAGTCAGATTCTCGAGAATCTGTCTTTGCTCTACTTGATTCTTCTCGATAGCCTCCATTCTTGCCTCCATGATTGTCTCCTTGATTGCAGCAATGCGAGTAGACACCATTCACAGGCTCCTCTTGGACGAGGAGCTCTGATACCAGCTGTTAGAACTGGTACCAATGGAACGAAATACTAAATTTTATTTAATATACTGTATTCTAGTAGGGAATATCACTTGTAGAACAATACAAACGGAAATAAAATTCCAGAAACTGAATAAAGTAATATGGAAAACAAGCCTCGGAATAAAGGATTCCTTAACCGTCCTAGCCTCACTCAAGTTCTGCCCCCTTATCCTTCCCATGATCTGAATTTATCATTGTACATTAGAGAAAATCAAGGGGATCAGTTTTATTCTTTCCTAATTAATTTAAACAGATTTGACTCGTAAAATTCCTCACTCCCATCTGATTATTCTTTCTCCTAGTCATCACAATAATTCCCCTTCCTAAAATCTCTCATTTTAATTGATATTCTTTCCAGCTGTAGCTGATTTCTCCCCAGCACTTAGTGCACTCTGTTTTCCTCTTCTTGCATACACAATGTATTTGGGCTGCTTAGTCTTACTTTTGGGTCTGGGATCTCTATCAATATGAATGTAAATCACTTTAAAACGGATTTAAACAGTTCAATTTCACTGGTAAAAAGAGAGTAAGCAGTCATAGAAAATCCATTTTTCCTTCTTGGCTTAGAAGGGACTCGACCTACTACCTCTACCCATATCCCAACTGACCCTTACAACTTGAGGCAAGCCCAAGGGTCTAGTAAAAGATTTATTAGTAATTGTTAAGATATTTAACCATTCATTTGCCTCTACCCAAAGCTTTTTGGAGAGATGGCTCTTGACATGGTATCGAAGCCTCCATGACCAAGCGGTCTAGAGTTCGATCCATACTGCCCCCATTCTTTTCAATAAAATAAGTTGAATTTCAACACATGGTAGGTGGAACTGTGCATTGCTCAAAGGGCTTTTGCATAAGGAGGTATGTTAAGATCTAAAACCATTCAATTGTCTCTACCCAAAAAGCTTTGTAATCTAAAAATTAATCTGTCATTTCTCAAAGCCATATACATTTATTGGGATAACACATTCTTTTTTTCTTATAGAATTCTTAAATTCAAGAAATATAAATTTATTGTTGAACTTTTCTTTTTGGTTGAACTGATAATGTCTATTGGATTCATTTTCTTTAACTCCATCATGCACATATATTGTTACAGTATGTTTCATATTGAAATTTATTACCCCTTCATACACAACAACAGATGCACCATTGAGCAAGGGTCCATAAGTGACATAGCTGTGCCCGGTAATCCAACCACAATCAGCTGTACACCTGTAGTCAGGGGATAAAGGTGTTAAAGAGGAGTACGAATCTAATTTTTATCAAGAACATCTTAAAGGTAACGACCATATTAGGATAAGAAGATAAGCTTTCAAGTACCAGTAGATGTCAGACACTTTGTAGTCAAATGCATACTTGAATGTTGTTGCAGTGTACACCATGTAACCACCCGTTGTATGGAGAACACCCTTTCAGAAATATACATTAGAAATCAGAAACCTCAAGAAAAGGAAAGAAGACAGGGGAAACAAAACTCATGAAGTACATCAGTAACAGCTCATAAATACCTTAGGTTTTCCTGTGCTCCCACTAGTATAGAGTAGAAAAAGTGGATCCTCGGCATCAACCCACTCCACCGGACAAGTAGTTGGATATCGAGGAATAACATCCTGCAAAATAGTAGCCACACAAAGGGAAAATCTATGAACCTTTATCATAATTATGGAAGCATTAACAGCGAACACTCAACATATTAAGCACACCAAACAGAAACTCAAGATTCTCAGCAAGAGAAATTCTTGCATGCTCCAAGAGCATAATCAATAATTAATTTCTGGTTTATTGTATATTTTTAAATACTAAAAATTGAAATCAATGGTTAATAGTGCTCCTGGAGCACGCATAAACGTGCTCTAGGAGTATGCAAGCACTTCTCTCATAGCAAACCTTATAATCAGAAATAAATTTCAGACTAAAACAGTTACTTGACTTGGCAATTCTTAGGCATAGCATGTAAGAGACATTTTGCATAAGTACAGAGGACAGAACTCATGTCACAAGTACAATTAGCAGGCGGTGAGAGCATATTATTGTAGCCAAAAGATTATATACTAACCTGCCACCATATATCTCGACCTTCCTTCCATTTGGTATCTTCTCTCTTAATTGCCAATGGGTTTTCATAAACTACACATACGTCTGCTTAGACAGGGAGCAAAAAATGCAAAACCAAAAAATTTATCAAGGAATAAATCTTCACAAACAAGAAATTGTTTGTTACATAGTGAAAAAAAGTCAAATGGTTTAGTCAAACCATCCAAGGCAAATACCATGCCAGCCTACACTTTATTAGCCAATACCAACTCAAGTGAACTCAATTTGGAATGGTAACAGTAAAGCTGTCACAAATTGTTCTCACTGTTTTCTAAGTGTTATGTATGCATCATATGACATTCTATCAAGCTATCTTCATACTAGTAAGATACCTGATTATGAGCTACGAAGAGGTGCATGGGGTTAGCTATATTGATATCACTCTCTGTGTGTTTGTGCGTGCATGCATGCACACATGTTTGAATTGTAATATGTGAAAAAATAAAAAAAAAAACATAACTACACATTTTTATTGAAGAGATTAATAAAGCGCTGAAACTATAAACAAATCAATGATATCCCCACCTACAGACACCCCATTTTGGGCTGAATCATTGATGGCAGCATCCACTATGTCTTTCAGATGAATAACCTTGGAGCCCCTTTTAACAGCATTGCAAGTAATTACAACTTTCGGTTTACAATCACTGATTCTCTGGGAAAGAGATTCTGCAGAAAAACCGGCAAATACAACCTAAACAAATCAAAAAGCTAAAAGGTATTAACTCAAATGGCAAGTGATAATCATGAGGAGATGAGCAAACAAGGAAACAGTGAACTAGGACGAAGGAGAAATTTTCGTGTGATACCGAATGAACAGCACCAATGCGGGCACAGGCAAGCATTGTGATGGGAAGCTCATTGATCATGGGCAAATAAATAATTACAGCATCCCCCTTCTTCACACCAACATCTTTCAGGTAGTTCGCAACCTGTAACAAAAAAAATACTCAATCTTTCCACCAAATTCCGATAGTGTATTTGTATTCCCATTCCCATGTAACAACATTCAAGCACCTGAACTCGAGAAATTCCGGAGGTAGATAGAGAGGAAAATCAGAACTAACCTGGCTAACTTGATTGAGAAGCTGAGTGTAAGTTAAACTGGCATCTACACCAGGCTCATTGCCTTCCCAGTAAAGGGCGATTTTGTCACCAAGTCCGGCTTCAACATTTCTATCCAAGCAATTATAACAGATGTTGGTGATGCCACCCTTGAACCACTGAAAACAAGTGCAAACAAAAAGAACAAAACCCACACAAAGGTACAACCAACTCAGCCAATGAACAAACACCAACAGAAGAAAGGAAAATCAAAAAACATACATAAGTGAAAGCAAGATCCAAATGGGATAATGGAAACAAAACAAAAATCACCTCAATCTTGATCTCTCCCTTCCTGACATCAAAATTTTCATCGCAAACCTTTTCACCCCATCTCTTTTGCCAATAGAACTGTGATGCAATCTCAGACCAGAATCCAGCAGGGTCCTCAATCGACCTCTTGTACATCTCCAGATACTACCACATCACACACAACAAAACCCATTAAAAACAAAAAAAAGATCATCTTCTTAACTGAAAATTTGTCTGAAACTTAAAATCAGGAAAATTCAGAAATAATAACGAGGGGAACACTAGCTCTAATTCAGGGTCATAGCATGCCTCTAGTCTCACCAAGTGCTTACAAAAGTACTAACACATGATTAATCTTTCCTGCAACTGTAATTTGATCAGAATCAATGAAAACCAATAACACGCGCATCTCAGATTAATTTATTTTTTTTTTACAAGAGAGATCAAACTTCAAACCTGTTCCGGGGACTGAACATTTGCTTGGGCTGCGAATTCCTTGCTAGGAAGAACGAAATCATCCTCTTCAGATGCGAGGGATTCACCGAGAATGACGGCGTTCAAGCGGGTTATGTGGCCCGCACCAGACGGCGTGAGCCTCATGGATTCCACGTGGCGCAGGTAGCCATCGGTTCTCAGATTGGAAGACATAATTTTCTTCCTCCTCCAATTACTACTACTACTACTATTGGTGATGATGCTTCTGTTGCTTTTGAAGATGAGAGAAGAAGAACGAAAAGAAGAAGGGATAACAGCGAAGCTGCGATCCAAAACAAGCGGCAAGAGAGGTTCACAGGCACCCCTACCACCACCCACAACGACTGAGTTAAATGACGCAGGTATCATTCTGCCACAATTTGTCAAAACCACTGTATATATGAATTATTAAATTATTATTAATTCATTTGCTTGGAAATAATGATAAAGGGATCATATTTTCCTCATAACAGAACAGCTAAGAAAATACGCAAATAAAAAAAATGTAAACCTTAAATAAATAAATAAAATACAAAGTCAAACTAGGTAGAATGAAATGACTTTCTCTCATCTATGTTTATTTATTGAAGTTTGGTACTCTTGGCGTTATCGCCAAAGAAAGAAAATAGAGGATTATTTTCATGGTTTATTTTTTCTATTTGCTGAGATGGTGCATTGGTGTTATGCAATTGAGTGGGATTGTGTTGGGGTGGGGGGGGGTGGGGGAAGAAAGAGAAATAGAGAGGGATGTTCAAATTCAATCCCAGTATTTTCTATTTTGTTTCGAGTTCAAAGGAAGAGGATGATGTGTTATTTGTTTATGGTTCGGTCAAAATGATTGCAATTTTAATAAAAAAAAGTGATGAAAACGATACCAACTTTTGTTCATGCCTCCATGTATAGTCAGATGCTGCGAGAAGCCAAGAAGTTTGCGTAGGTGATGAAATGATTAGGTGGAGAAATGTAACGGGCTTAAGTTTAGTCAAGGAGCCCAAATAATTTCAATAATTCAATTGGTAGATTGTTATGTCGAAGTTATTATAAATAGAGAGTATAGATATTAATGAGGGTATAAAAAATATGATCTCAATTATTCTCTCCTTCATCGACGGAGTTGGTCCAAGTAGTAAGCGGCTTGATATCGCTTAAGCAAGATCCCGAATTCGAGACCGTGTGTACGCAGTTATCCCCGCTAGGAGACTCACCCGTCATACTCAGGTGTGCGACCCAAGTCAACCCAGATTAGTCAAGACTAAGCCTTAGATACCGGGCAGATAGCCTAAAAAAAAAATTATTGTCTCCTTCTTTCGACTCTTTCATTTGATTAGAGAAATATTCTCCTTTTTATCTCTCTATCATATTTTTTTATTGTACTTTCCATATCAAAAATATACAAAAATATAATAATATATATACAAATAACAATACATTCCATGTTTTAGATTATATATTTTATCATTACAAATGATATTTTCATTGGTCACCATGCCTACTATCCATGGTCGAGAAGACTCAATCTCACAAACAAAAAATTCATAAACAAAAAACTTTGAAGAAAAAGTTTCAATGTTTGACAATGAAAATGACTACTGGTGGATCCTATGTGCATGGCGATTTTGGGATGCCAAGAGAACTTCAGAAATTGAGAGGTTGTTGCAGGCAGCAGAGGGATTATTTGCCAGAGCTCTAAAATCGTTCTGGCTTTCGTGGCACGATAACATGGACAACCTTCGAGATCACATTTCTCCATCGTTACTGTAATGACCCAAAAATCGTTACCAGCACACAAAGGAATAGTTTTCTTACGAAAGCATCTNGCAAGAGAACTAAGTTGGGTTCCCTGATGGGCATGGGTCAACCCAGTCTCATAATTTTTGGCAAATCCCAAACTACACCAACAACAAAAGAAAATTGGCAAAAAATAAGAGGATGGTGCATGTTAGTCTTTTGTTAGTGAGCAGTATTCAGACAAAAAGAGGCATGTAATTGGGGTTACTGCAAGAGGGGATTATTTTCAAAAGGTCCCAAATTTTGGCCCAAATGAGGAGGAAAAATTTAGCAATTTAGTTTTTATGCAATGGGACCTAGGTGAAAATTTCTTAGACCTTGAAGACAAGATCCATTTTATAGGGGTAGGTAATGTAACTTGCATAAGTTTAGTTAAGGAGCCCAAATAATCCCAATAGTCCAATTAGTGGATTAATGATGTCTAGTTACTATAAATACAGAGTATAGGCATTAATGAGGGTATGAAAAATATGATGTCAACTATATTCTTCTTCTCTAGGCTCTCTCTCATCTGAATAGGGAAACCTTTCCATTTCTTATCTCTCTATCATTTCCTATATTGTACTTCCCATACCAAAAATACACAAAAATACAATATATATATATATATATAGCAATACATTCCATATTTTAGATTATACATTTTATCATATGCATTTTATCATCATTACAAGAAATCAAAAAAATGGGTTGTTTTGTTTTTAGTCTTGAGCAATTATAGCTCTCAAGAAAACAATTCAAGAGATTGTGATGATGACCATATGATAAAAAACAACAATGAGTGTGTAGTGCATGGCAAATTAGCAAATAAAATAACAAACAACATCATGATATTTGTACATCTTAAAAATAGTTTAACAATCACTTACATAAAAACAAACATTACAATATACGAAAGCAAAAATGTTATTTAAACCATTAAGAAAAGATAGACCTTGCCATTATTTTTTTAATATATCATGAGATTCAGTTCTAACATAATAGACCCCTTAATGTGTTGTGAGGAAAGTAAAAATATATAAAATACTATATGAAGAATGACAAAATATCTTTATTTTTTAAATAATGTAAATAGTACTACTCATAAAAAAAAATAGTGCTATATATATTTATTTTACAAGAGACACTCTGTTACTTCTTCCATGCCCACTTTTAAATGTCACCTTCACAAGACATATATCTTACTGAAATCTTCTCTCTCGTTGTAACTATAGTATGAGTTAGTATAAAATTAATGCAATTATCGTAAAAGTATATCACTATGTGAAGAATAAGAAGACATTGTCGAGCTATGTAAAGAGTAAGACATCGTGGAGCACACTAGGTTGACTTAAAAAAAAGTGTCATGTTGCAAAAAAGTATAGACCCAAAACATAATGTTGCTTTTTATGTAAGAATTTTCACGGAAGTATACCGCATCGTATAAGTAATAAAACTGAGTATAATACATTTGAGTTGTCGATCCCACAAGAACAAATTAATTATACAAATTAATCGATAATTATGAGTATTGGAAGAAAATGTTTTTTATTGAATTGATACGAATAATAACTAGAAAATTTAATAATTATAACGACAATGAAAAAGGGTTAAATTCATATGATAAAGGGGTTGGGGTACTTGATTCCGCCTATGCTAATTTTACTAATTCTAGTATCAGTTATTCAGTTTTCGTTTGACTCGGTTAACAATAAAAAATCATCTTTTAATCACTAACATCTCTCAATAGTTAGTTACTTTCTTTCAACCCAACCGATCACCTAATCTCTTAGCATGAACAAGCTAGGCCAAAGCATCAATGTTTTATGATTTCTCTAACACGATTGCACAAATTGCACAAATTATCTCAATTATAGCTAACCTATGAATAATTATTCACACTTGTACTCTTGTACTTCTTTTCTCAAATTGCATACATGACTCAAGTTCATATGATTGATGATCACAAAACCAAAGCATTAAGCATAGAATAATTAACTTAAACAATAAACAAACAATTACTAAATAACATCGAATTAAAATTAGATAATCAACATAAGCTACATGAAGACCCTAACCTAAAAAGGATTAGTTCATCCTTAAAATAGAAAACAAGATAAGGTCATAAAGAGAGAGAGAAGAATAATACATCAGAATGACAAAATAAGAAATGATGAAGCTCCTTAATCCCCTTTGTACCTCTCAAATTCTCTCCCTAAACTCTATTCTTAGTGTTTCCTATAACACCCCGTTTTTCATATAACATAAACATAATATTCTTTGTTGCATAGTAATTAAAAATTATCTAATAATTATAAATAGTATCAAACCATACAGTCCCAGTACGCTTTTTAAATAATAATCTTTCTCTAGTCACGTCTATTTCAAAACTTTCGTTCGATTAACAATTGGAGTTATTGTTTAGAAGTTAACACCGGGTTCGCTGGCCTACAAGGCCCACTTTGTATCTGTCTGAGGTTCTCCAAAGACCAAAGACCAAAGACCCTTGGGAACCCACTCCTATAGTAATTTTAGTTTAATTATTTATTTTGGTCCTGATATGATAAAAATCGATAAATCGATCGTCTTTTAATTTTTCTGGCAGGCGACGAATCGCGCACCGGACAAATTAAAGATATTCTCCCCTCAACCAACAACATTTATTTCCCCCCAATAGATCCATGGTTAGTCGTGCCCTTCTCCCTCTTTTTCCCCAAATCTCTCTTCCAAATGCAAGGCACCTTAACTCTTTTGTCTCAATTTTAAACCAAAGGCCAAAAAAACCCCCCAAATCTTTCATTTTTTTCTTTAAGTTTGGAGAAACAAATTTTAGAATGATCCTCTCTTCTTCTTCCCCAAAACTGTGGCCTTCCCCTCCTCTTCTTACCCCCCCCCAAAAACTTCTCAAATTACCATACACTCTTCACAAAAAAGATAACCTTCTTCCTCTTTAGACCATAGTCATTGTTTGAAGAAATGTGGGTTCTTCCTTGCATGTTTTTGCTATTTTTCTTTGCATGTAACTGATTTTAAATATATAATATTCTCCTCTTCTTGCTCATCACGAAAATGGGCTTTTTGGTTGAATGCATGTATGAAAAAAATGGGTTTTTGTGGGTTTTCTAGTACATAAAACACTTCCTATGTTCCTGCATGTCAAAAATAATTATGGATTCAGTTTCTCCATGGTTTTTCCTTCAAGAAAATACAGATTTTATGTCCATCCAAGTCCCCTAGCATTTGGCCATGATAGATTTCATAGACCTTTTATGTGTATTTGGTTGTCTTGTGTTGGTCTTGAGTTTTCTAGTGAGGAAACTGAGTTTCCCATGAGTTTAAAAGGAAGATTGTCTTTGCATGTATGTCATATTTTATGTAAAATAAGTTTCTTATGATGTTCACCACGAAATGGGTTCTTTAAGTGCTTGCATGCGTGAGAAAATGGGTTTTCTTGTGAGTTTATGTGTGTTCTTGCATGTGTAATTAGTTCTCTTGGTTCCCTTGAGTTTTCTATGTTGTTTTCACTTTTTAAAGTTGATTTTCTAACCCTAGAGGTACAACGACATATTCGGTTTCTTAAGGTCCCTCAAGGTTCCCAAGTGTTGTTTTTGTTTCTCTTGTTGTTCTTGAGTTTCTTGCATAACTCTAAAGGAGTTTTGTGAAGAGATTTGTCCTTAAAAATATGTTTTTTCTTAAAATATAAGTTTCTGCCCTTTTTGAATAAAAAATCTTCCTTAGGTTCTTTTTAAATACTAAGCTTAGTTTAGTCTCTTTAAAGGATTCTAGATCCCATTTGTGAAATGAGTTTTTGTCTAAAAATAATTTTACGATAGGTTAAGGTTTTTTTGTGTACAACTAACTTTTAATGAGTATTTTGAGGCTAAGGGCTATTTGATAAAAAGTATTGGTATTTTTGAAACACTAATAATGTTTTAAACAAGTTTTATGATAAGATTTTTGGCAAAAAAATCAAGTATATGGCCTTGTGTCACGCCCCAACTTAGGACATGACAGCACGTAGGGCTACTGCCCGACAGGAGCTCTAACGTGGCATGCTAATGTGCATGCAATGCTTATAAAAGAATAACTGACATAATAATAAATGAATAAGTTTATAAAATAAATGCTTTCATTAAATAACAATTGAGTTTACATGTTAAACTGAAAAAGTTGTTCTGATAATATAACTAAAACATGAATGCTAAAGGGAGGGGGGTCCTGTCCTAGGTATTTGGAGCATAATTACTAATGACTTTGGTAGACCCCACTGCGAAACAAAGCTTACCACTGACGTTGAATCCTCGTTGCTACTGGACGAGGGGGCATTCTCACAGTCCTCTACTGTATCTGAAAAATGATATCAATAGAGGGCTGAGTTTGTCATCTAAGTAGTGGATACCTCGGTACCACACACATAACAAATAATGCATATAGTCATCGTATATAGATACAAATATACTAAATAAATAAACAACAAATAAAGCATGGAAGTTGAAGCAAATCTGAAATAACTACTGTAAAGTATTACTAAATAAACTGAATAAAATGTTGAAGGTAAAACTGAATAAACTAGATAAACTACTGAAAGGTAAATCTAATCTATTATACGTATGCCCACGTCATTTGGCAGAGGGGCATGATTCAAGGGAACCTCGGCTCAACCTTGCTTCACCAGGATAAATCTTGGTGGTTTTGATACGCATGCAATCCGGATACCTATGAGGGTATGCATACCCTAATATGAGGAGCTTTGCGCTCACCTAATCTGCTAAATCTGGAAGGGCATGCATGCCATAATCTGAAGAGCCTTGCTCTCATATCTATCTGCTGTTTGTAAAGTCTTTTAGGTGAGCTAGTTTAGTTACCCAAGTTGTTAAGACCTAAGTCTACTGATTATGATAGAGGTGTCCTAGTTTAGTTAATCTTATTTATTAGTCTGGGCTGAAGGGCTGAGGTCCCACAATTAGGAGAGGATTCCCAGGTAAGAGAGGTGCGTCAAAATGGACAACAAGTACCAAGTCTTGCTTTGCCAAACCTGGCCTTCATTAGGGTTCATACCATAACCAGGGTCTTGATTAAAGTCTGTTATATAATCCTAACAAAATAGTTCTAAGGAATATCATGTCTATAGTTCTAGGTCTCTGTCCTAACATAGCCTGGCATATCATAAAAGCATATCATGAAAAACATATCATATAAGCATGACATTTGTCAACTACTAATCATGCATATATATATATATATATATATATATATATATATATATCTAATAACATGTTATAATGCACAACTGACTAGAATGTTGTGGGACCACCGAAGTGAAACCGTCGACGCGCTAGGACTGCTACTCACCTAGAATGTTGTGGAACTGAGGAACATTGGAATTGGGGGCTCCAAGAAACATGGTGTTGGCACCTGGAAAGGCCAACATAACCCACCATCAGAAACCCATAACGAAAGCTTAACTGCAGGCCCAACGATAGTGATGTGGCATCGTTACAGCATTTTGGCATCATGGTGGCCGTGGACCGCCATGGGCCACCGCTACCATAGTAGCGGCGCCAGGGCCTACTACCCTAGGCCATCCTAAACACGACTAGCTACCTACCTAGGTGAAGGCGGTACGTCTTCACAATAGAGAAAGAGAGAAACTGAGCAGAAACTCGCTCTAGAGAGAATGAGAGACTAAAGCTTTGAGCAAGTTGGAAGTGGGAAGGGAAAGCTTTATATATAAGAGGAGAGATGGCCAAAGGGGCGGGTCGGGTCCTCTCCTAGCCCAAAAAAATGCGTAATAGGGTTTTCTGGTTAGCAGCACCGTACTGCAGCACGTTGGCTTTTCTGATCTGTATCTCGCACGAGATGCTTATGTCTCGAGCGAGACATGACCCTTTTTTTGCCTATAAGGGTCGTCACACCTTGTGTGTTTTTTGTGTAGGTTTCAACCTAAAGTAGGTTCTTAGGAATAGAGTTTGTGTCTTTAACATGCATTGATGTTTTTGTGTTCCTTGGTTGTTATAAAAATAAATATGTTAAGGAGTCTATGATGAAAAATTGACCCGATGAGCCCTTTCATAGATTTTATGGTTCAGCCATAAAAGAGTCATATGACTAGGGTTGATTTTTCATGTTGAGTTTTTGAGTTACCTAATCCTTTGTGTATAAGTGTGTCTCTAAGGGTGAAACCTTTTTCAAAGATAAAGATAGGAAACGATGTTGTGATATACTTAGTTTGAGTTGTTTATGTGGGAAAGTTGATTTCTGTGGCTCACGAGTTAATTGTAAGAATCCATAAGTATAGCATGGAGTACTGTGTATATGGTTCATATTATAAATGATTGTGTGCAAATTATTCTTGTAATTATGTTTTGTCAAAAATAATTGTTTATGCTCTTTATGTGAATGATTATGTTTATGACTGGTTTGGTAATATTATTATTATGTTTATGACTGTTCTGGAGATATTCATGCTTATGATGAGAATTGTTGTGAATAAATGCTCGTAATCTATTATGCTCACATGTTCATTTTCTAACATACGTTGTTGAATATGCATGCATGTGATTATATCGTCCTTTCTACATAAGTGTGTTATAAGTTATGAATAAAATAAATGATTATGAAAGATAAGTTATGTCCTCTCTAAGGAAACTCATTTTCTCATACCCTCCGCATTTGGTTATAGGTCTTGATGCTACCAGAACAAATAGCGGGTTAGGACCTCATGACATTGACAGCTTCAGGATTGATCTCATTTGGGGCGTAGTTGTTGTGGTTACTGCCCACACGATGACGTATTAGATAGTGGTCATGGACTTGGCAGGATCTTCTATTACACCCGAGTAGATGCATCAGATTCAGGAGTTGCTCCCTCCTCATGTTGTTGACCCAGTGGTTCCTTCTTCAAGATCTCGTCCTGCTTGGTTGGTCTCTGCGTGGGGAAGTGATTATCATTGTCGCCATCTTGTTTTCATCCTTTCTAACATTGAGCAGGAAACCCCATTTGGTCCTGCTAGAGATGTTGTTGTTGCAAGCACCAGGGATGATGGAAAGCCTATTATTGAAGACGTTGTGGATGAGTCTAAGGAGTCTGATCCTGAGGAGGATCCAGAGGAGGTCGTGGTACCTCAGTTTTGTGGCTTTCCTCATCGCACTGGTAATGCACAGAGTTATCATAAGATGTTCAGTATGTGACTAAAGAGTGCGATTAGAGATTATTAACTCTAGTCGACCCTACTGCGAAGCGGAGCATACCACTGACGTTGAATCCTCGCTTCTACTGGACAAGGGGTGTTCTCACTGTCCTCTGTTGTATCTGAAAAATGATATTGACAGAGGGGTGAGTTTGTCATCTCAGTGGTAGGTACCTTGGTACCACACAAATAACTTATATTGTATGTAGTCATGGCATTTAGATATAAATATACTGAATGATAAATAAAACATAGATGTTGAAGTAGATCTGAATAAATTGTTGTAAAGTAAATCTAAATAAACTACTAAAAGTAAATCTGATTTGTCTGTAGCATGTGCCTGCCTCCCTGACGGAGGGGTGCGAAGAGAGATACCTTTCGATCCTCGTTTCAAGGAAACCTTGGCTCGACCTTACTTCACCAGGATAAATCCGGGTGGTTCTAGTATGCGCAACCCAGATACCTTTGAGGGGCATACCCTAATCTGAGGAGCCTGGCACTCAATGCTATTTAATACTGAGTTTGATCTTATGGGGATGTCAACCCCATACTTATTCTAGGTCATATATCTTAAGATATACTGTTTGTGAAGTCTTTTAGGTGAGCTAGCTTAGTTACCCAAGTTGTTAGGACCTGAATCTATCAATTATGACCGGGGTATCCTAGTTAGTTTAGTCTTATTTACTTGTCTGGGATCAAGGACTAAGGTGTTATACTTAGGGGAGGATTCCCAGGTAAGAGAGGTGCATCATAATGGACAATTTAAGTACCAAATCTTGCCTTTCCAGAACCTGCCCTTAGTTAGGGTCCATTCCTTAACTGGAATATTTATTAAGGTCTGTTATGTAATCCTAACCAAATAATTCTAAGGGATATCATGCACATAGTCTTAAGTCTTTGCCTTATCATAACATAAGCATATCATCATACAACATATCATCATCATGCAAGCATGGCAATTATCAACTACTAAGCATATATATACATGTTATGATAAACAACTTACTCTATTGACAGACCATCGAAATGGAACCATCGACGCGCCGAGACCTCCACTCAACTAGAATGTTGTGGAATTGTTGAGAAATGGAACTGGGAGCTCCAAGCGACGTAGTGTTGGCACTTGGAACGACAACAAACACCATATCATCAAAAAATCATAAAGAAAACATAACTGTAGGCTCTGCAGTAGCTATTTGGGATCGCTACGACGATCTGGCATCGCCACAACTGCCGTGGACCGCCACAGGGCCACTACTACCAAAGTAGCGGTGTTAGGGCCTACTAACCTAGGCCATCCTTAAAAGGATTGGCTACCTCCCTAGGTGAAGACGTCGCGTCTTCACAAAAAGAGAGAAGAAACTGAGCGAGAACTCCATTCTAGAGAGGAGAGGAGTCTGAAGCTCTGAGCGAGTTAAAAGGGGGAGAGGAGAGCTCTATATATAGGCAGAGAGGAGGTCAAAAGGGTAGGTCAGACCCTCTTCTGGCCCAATAGGGCGCAGATTAGGGTTTCTAATCAAAAGAGGCGTGTTGGAGCGCGCCAAAGGCGTTGCAGTGCCTCACTGCTACCAACAAGCTAGTGCACGCTATATGCGCTATAGAGCGTCCTCGAAACTGACCTAGGCCCTTGCGATGGCTCTTTGTTGTGGGACTCTACAATCTTCCCCCTTAAAAAACTTTGGTCCCCAAAATTTATTTGCTGACCTGCACCTTGAAACGTGTCAAGAGATATACGATTTGCCTTGCTTGCTTTAAACCAACTAAAGGAGAGATTCGTAACGTCTCCCATGGAAAGCTTCGTAGGGTTCCATTTAGATACTTTCTTGGTAACTTTTGTTACATGAAACCTACCACGGGGAACCTGGTGATCCGTTCCTATCTCCACCGCGGTATGGATATCCTCTGCAACTCTCTTGCTGATTGCTGGTGATCAACTTTAGCTTATTGACACACAAGGCACCTAGCCATGAAACTTCCTATATCCTTCTTCATGTTCTTCCACCAAAAGAGTTCCTTTAGGTCTTAGTACATCTTTGTCGATCTCGGGTAGACCGAGTAAGTTATACTGTGAGCTCCTTCCATAACTTGGTTTCTTAAATCACTAACGTTGGGGACATACAACTGCGTCCCTACACATAATTCTCCTTTTGAGTCCGATACTATGCCACTCTGGATCTTCATGGTGCTCCCCTTATCTTAGGACGTTTAGGTTGTCATCTTTTGATAGGGACGTAACCTGGACCTCGAGGTTGGCTAGGGGCGCCTTTGGCTGACTTACACTAAACCTGGACCTTTTGCTGGACATTTGACACTATACCCATGTGCATAATCCTGATCTCATAGCAGTGCTAAAATGAGCATACCATGAGAGGTTCGCCTGATGCTACCTTGACTTGAAACGATCTCCTGAGAACGGGAGGTGATATCTTAAGATAGATACCCAAGAATGGAGATACATAAAGGTGAAAGGACCTCGGATACTAAAGCAAGCGCATCAAAAGAATATACTGAAACCATACCTGCTAAACCATGACTTTTCAAAAAAAGGTTTTCATGATTTTCTAAAATCCTTTCGTAAACTGTTTCGTAAACAATTTTGTAAACGTTTATAAAGTTAAATATAATTTTCATAAAAGGTTTCAATAAAACAATTTCATAAATACTTTCTTAAAATAAATCCTTATTTTATAAAAACGTAGAAAATACTAAAACTAAATCATGCTTATAAAATATGAACATAATATACTGAATAAAATAAACCATGAGCAATAACCCACTCACCTGGAGTTGTTGAAGACTGATTGTCGTCTTTTGCAAGCTTGGTAGCAACTCGAATGACACCATTGACCGACTCGAAATACTCTAATGGTATGACCCTGACACCCTACATGGAGACACGTTTCCCTATGAACAAAGAAATAAAATAAAACTAGAGCTCAGAAAAAGTTCGTACTCAAAGCACAACCTTCAGAGATCTTTAAGTGAATTAGCAAGTAAAAACACTCAGGGGAGGGTTCTATTTATAGAGAAAAACTAACTTGCTACCCAAATCACTATGCGGAGCTGTTGTAGTATGCAGGGAACGCTATGGTGCCCACTTTCACCAAACCGCTGCAGCGTGTTAGGACCGTTGCAGTGGTCCACTATTTTCTCTCTCTTCTATGGGTCACTACAATGGTAGAGAAGCGATATGATGGTGGTAGTGGCTGGCAGCAAAGAGAGTGTGTCGTGGGGGGTGTGGTTGGTTTGGTGAGAAATAAGCAATGACAAAGAGGTTAGACTCTTAAAGAATGTCTTCTAGAGTTTAGTATCAGGGTTTTCACTTTTCATATAGGTGTAGTTGTTTTGATTTTAGTTAAGTATAGTTTGGGTTTGAGTTTTGAACTTTTGGGTTTTGGGGATTGGATTGAGAATAAATATTGTATTAAGGCATAAAATATTATAAGAAATATTATTTTAGTAGGAATTTTATTATTTTATTTATTTAAAGTAATATAAAACATATAATAAATATGAAATTATTTAATTATTCTGGAATTTCGATATTTATCGGGACAGGTAGTATATTCACAACACCATCTCATTTTTTTTTATTGCAAACAGACTTTTGTCCCTATCCGCATCCACATAGGGGAAATTTTTTCGCATTTGGGTACCCATTATCGAGTATCTCTGTGAGATCGAATATCCATTGTCATCCTTACAAATGACCGGAAAAATCACGAGTGCTGTTTTAGAAATCCTTACCACCAAACCATGATTTTTTGTTGCTGTTCCTTACCACCAAACCACCGAGCATGCCTACTACTTGACTAATCTTGTGTCGATACCACTAAACCATGAGTGTTATTATGCTATGATATTTCAACAACAATAATGATGACGATGACAACAACAATAATAATATATTTTATACCAAAAATATGTTAAATTACTAATTTTTTTTCATTTCATCGTATTTATTTAAGTTTTAATTTTTTAATATATTTATTTAACTATATCAAGTTTAATAAGTCAATTAGTGATTTAGTGGTGTGACCAAGTCAACCACCAAACCAAGTTAATAATTATGATTGTATCTCACATCAACTACTTAAAATGTCTAAAATACTACAATATATAATTAGATAATAAATAAAAACTCTTTTACATTAACAATATATAATAGTTAAACCCAAATAAAAATAGGAGTGTAACAAAGATATTTTAAGTCTTCAAGTCAAATCTAATGTTGTGACAAAGTCTTTTATGATACTTCAATTTTTTTTTAAGGATTTCAAACTCAATATCATTATCATGTGAGAAAAAAAAAATCATGTGTTATACTTTGTTCACACATAAGCCAACTAAACTCCTAAAATTTTCTTATTAGTGCCATAGAATTTCTCACTTTAGGACATATTCTCAGGCTTATTTTACTAATTCAAGAATTCAAAGATTAAGTCTAAATCTATATACTAATATAAAGAGGATACCAATAAATATTTTTTTTTGTATTTAACTTTAAGAGTTTAATTATTTGACATTTTTATATTATCATTCAATCAAATTTTATCACATGAATAAAAATGATTGATTTTCTCTTATTAATAAAATCATTAGCTTTAAATGAGATGGTTAATAAAAATAAAGAATCTTGATCTCTCTTGTAGGGGCAAAATCTTCTTTAAAAAAATTTTCCATTCTCAAAGTTTTGAACTCAAAAACACTCGACCATTAAAATTAAAGAATAAAAAAGTCTATACGTCATTCCATTAAAAAATAAAACAAAGTCTATAAGTTAATCCAAAAAATACTAATAAAAGAATATTCATTAATGCTCATTATAAAAACAAAATCCATTAATGGCATAAAATTTAGGTGGACCCTCCCAAAGTCTTCCCCATTTTGGGGTTATAGGATTATTGGTCTCCTCACGCGAAATTCACCATCCATCCATTTCTGATTTCTTCCTCATCCTCCTGCCTTGCTTCATTCCCTCCGCCCCCCTCCTCACTCCTTCCCTTCCCCAAAACCCACCAAATACCAATATATATATATAAACACAAACCCCACTTGCTCCACCTCATAACCGAACCCGACCGATGGGCGCGAGCAGCGACCCGACCCAAGACGGGTCGGACGAGCAGCAGAAGCGGTCCGAGATCTACACCTACGAGGCTCCCTGGCACATCTATGCCATGAACTGGAGCGTCCGCCGCGACAAGAAGTACCGCCTCGCCATCGCCTCCCTCCTGGAGCAGTACCCGAACCGCGTCGAGATCGTCCAGCTCGACGACTCCACCGGCGAGATCCGCTCCGACCCTTCCCTCTCCTTCGAGCACCCTTACCCTCCCACCAAGGCTATCTTCATCCCCGACAAGGAGTGCTCCCGCCCCGACCTCCTCGCCACCTCCAGCGACTTCCTCCGCGTCTGGCGCGTCTCCGACGACACCGAATCCTCCAATAACAACCACCGCGTCGAGCTCAAGAGCCTCCTCAACGGCAACAAGAACAGCGAGTACTGCGGCCCGCTCACCTCCTTCGATTGGAACGAGGCGGAGCCGCGGCGGATCGGGACGTCGAGCATCGATACGACGTGCACGATTTGGGATATTGAGAAGGAGGCCGTGGATACACAGCTCATTGCGCACGATAAGGAGGTGTACGATATCGCGTGGGGAGGGGTTGGGGTTTTCGCTTCGGTTTCTGCGGATGGTTCCGTTAGGGTTTTTGACCTGCGCGACAAGGAGCACTCGACGATCATCTACGAGAGCTCCGAGCCTGACACGCCATTGGTCAGGCTCGGATGGAACAAGCAGGACCCTAGGTGCGTGTTTGGCCCTCATGTTTGAATTAACTTATTTTTCCACTTAACTTATATTCCAAGTACCATTAACTCTTAGTGAGATGAAGAATAGGGATAGTATGGTTTTAATTTCACGGGTCAACACAGTGAGCAAGTTCTCTTTGACTGTTTTACTGATGGTGTATCCTGGTCTAGGAGGAAAATCTCCTCTCAAGTGAGACGGGGTCTATCTACCCTTAAATTGGGCCATGATTACTGTGCCCTTTATTATGGTAAGGGTGGATATTAGAGACAACCAAACTTTTAAGTTGAATTGTTAAAGCACAACATTGAATTTCATAAGAAAATGGGACTACAGATGTGGTTCATAGTGGCACTTTGACAATTAGTAACGGTGTATCCTACTATTGGTTTACCTAAACTGCTAAAGTACGTTGTTATCTTTCCAGGGTGCATATGCTCTTGTTCACTCAATTGAGAAACGCACTTGCTTTAGAGGAGCTTTTATTGTGGCGGTATCTCATGATTGAATTTTATTATATGCTCATATTTTGAACTTTAAATTATGTTTGACATGGTGGATACGGCATATCATGTGTATGGTTCATCATAATTCTATACTAACAATACTGAATATAATTAAGCTATCTTAATCCCCCTTAAAACTGATCGAACTCAATTATGTGTTAGGTACATGGCTACCATCATAATGGATAGTGCAAAGGTTGTGGTGCTTGATATTCGTTTTCCAACACTTCCGGTGGTGGAGTTGCAGAGGCACCAGTCGAGTGTGAATGCTATTGCTTGGGCTCCTCATAGTTCTTGTCATATCTGTACTGCTGGGGATGACTCACAGGCTTTGATTTGGGACCTTTCCTCGATGGGCCAGCCTGTGGAGGGTGGCTTGGATCCGATTCTTGCTTACACTGCTGGCGCAGAGATTGAGCAGCTTCAGTGGTCCTCTTCCCAGCCAGATTGGGTTGCCATTGCTTTCTCCACCAAGCTTCAGATTCTGAGGGTTTGAGTGTTTTGTTTTGCACTCACAGATCACCTAAGCTGGAAAATCGGAAAGTGTTTCTGTATAGGTGCATACATATCCTCTTGTCAACTTGAGGGTATTTTGTCTCTGATCCTTTGGTACTTTTGTGAACCCTGTTCATCATCATTAGTTTCTGTTTTTTATATCTTTTTATTTTTTTTTACTCCTTTTCTCTTCTGCAGATGAGAAAACTAAATTGGGGGATAGTTTAAACATGCCTTCTAGGGTCCTCAAGGTGGTCTATTGTTGTTTTCCTTATTGTTAAAACCTTAACCTCAATGAGCAGCTCTAAAGATGCAGGATTTAGAACTAAGATACTTCTGATGTAGTGACAACAAGTCTTAGTTTGATTTCAGTATGTTAGTCATTATTATCAGATTGTTGTTAATGGACTAATGATTCATGTGGAAAACCCAATTGTATGTAAATGTTCTCACCCATACTTCTACTGTGACTCATTATCAAGGGTTATTGACCAACTTCTGCATTTGGGTCTGATGCTTTTATGTTTAAGCTGTTTGTTATTGGTTTTCCTGGAAGATTTGTGCAGTTTGTGTGAATGCAACTTGATATCTTCATTGTAACATCTTGCTCGGACACCATATTTAGGACAAATCTAATGCAAAGTGGTGCAATTGAAGTACAAAATGTGTTATGGGGTGTAAGGACAGAAAAATACCTATCCCGTTTCTTTCCTTTTTATTTTCAATGACATCCTTACATTGTGCTAAGTTGGTTGCCCTGCTAATACATTATTGTACGCATAAGTTAGCGTTTAGACTTCGGAGAAGCACAGAAAATAGCATTAGAGTACAGCCTGAGGCACAGAAGATATGTAAAGTACTGACATAATAAAGCCCATCATTTATGATATAGAAGATTTTTTTCTTTTTGGTACAAAATATATATATATATATATATATATATATATATCTATAGACCAAACCATAATGTCCCTCATTAGTCTGGTGAACAATGTTTGCTGAAATAAAATGAGGTCAAAATATTTTAATATTCAAAAGATCGGCACCGGCCTAATATCCTTTGTTACTAGGATCTAACCTGCCTGATGCCCAACAAGTTTAAATATTGTTTTCGTTTAATTTTGTATTATATATGTAACACTAATTGAATGTTTACTTTAAAATAAACAAAGATTTGTATTGAAGATGACAATATAACAAAAGAAGAAAAAAACGATACAACCAAATAATAAATTCAGTTGTCAGTACACAATGTCATTCAAACAATCAAACCTATATTTTTTGTCTGGATATTTGTATATAATAAAACTTGACATCTTGTGTATACCTCATAGAAAAATAAATAAATATAAAATAGAGAAGAAAGAAAAACATTAAAAAAATGAAAAACAAACATCAAACACATAAATAAGCAATATTAAACACATGTCTGTATACATATAAATGTTCGATAACAATGTTTTTCAATTTTATAATGTTTATTTTTTTATGTAGGTGTAAATATGTATCAATTTTTTGAATGTACAAATAATATTTTTGTTTATATACTTCTTTACACACCACAGTAGTAGTAGGGGTGATGCTATGGTGGGGGCGTAACTGGGGTTGGGCAGAGAAAGAGAGTTGAGACTTGTAACATTTTTTTTGTAAGTAGTTCCTATACTTTTTTAACTTCGCAATTTTAGCAAAGGATCAATGTGATCCTTATATGCCATCCAATTTGGTATCTTATAAATGAAAAAGATTGAGCTACAAATAAATCTATACAATATATGAAGGGAGTTCCACTTGATAACTATTTTTTAATATCCAAAATTATTTTTTCCATATTTTCCCAGCGATTTTATTTTGTACACTCGTACCAGCCATTTTTATGGTTCCACTTTCAAAATCTTTCAGGAAAATAAGTGATTTTTAAGAAGATGCATTCAATGTAGTGTTGGAACAATGCATTCATGAACAAAACTGCCACAACACTTTTTGGAACATTTTTAATTCAAACAATGGCTACGGTTCAAAACTGCCAGTAAATGTAACATACATTTCAAGTTTGCATGTATCGGCAGTTTCTAAACCGCCGGTAAATGTCTGCCGAGCACTAAGTTCCTCGTGACACGGGAAAGGACAGTTCAAGAATTGCATTTAGCGACGATTTTAACCGTCGGGAAACATCATTTTAATCACCACTAAATGCAAAATTCCTTATAGTGAAAGAAGGGTTAATTATATTTTTAATCTCTCATAAATTATAAATTTTGTGTTTTACCCCTATTAAAAGATAAAGCCGGTTGTTTAGTAGTTTGACAAGAAATGCAATTAAAAGATTAATTACTAATGTGTCCTAAAATTCCTGCGACAAAGAGGTGATGCATTTTCCCTAGAGAGCTGTGAGCAAGACGATGATGCCAGAGTTGGAGGGAAGAGGGGGTGGAAGAAGCACAGATATTGGAAGGGACGTGAAGACTAGTGAGCTAAATTAGCCTTCCAATCTTACATCCAATCTCGATAACTTGTCCCGTCCGTGTGAAACACCCTAGCTAGCTAGCTTACGCTTAAGTCGTAAACCGTACTTAACCAGGTTGTTATCTGCTTGGTTGAGATTACTTAGTCTCGTTACATTTTGAAAATAATGCTTTATAAAAATATGGACCAATTTAAAATTTTTCCTTCATTCTTATTTTGATAATAAATTAGAGCCACGCATGAACGAATCATATGTTACAAGCGATAGAGCATACAGCTTAGTGATTGACAGGCGGATAATAGTCAATCAGATATGCAAACAATTAACATTGTGGTCCATCAATAGACATAAATATGCATTCAACAATAATCATCACCAATACATTCAAATAAGTAGCAGATAATATCTTTAGTCATTACTACGAATATCATGGTCATCAATACAAAGCCATGCTAATAAATAGGTCCTAAAGACTGATGGGTACTACCCATTGAGTCTGTACAAAATAATCACGGATAGACGGGTCTAAACACGACTGTCGACACCTCTCTAGTCCTCTGTATCCTCCTCCGGATTCTTCTCATACTCGTCCTCCTCTTCCTCCTCATCTACCTCCATCGGGTCCTCTTCTGGCTCGTCGTCAGATGTCTCTGCTGGCGACTCATCGCCCTCCTCGTCCTCAGACGAGCCCTCCGGGATCAGGGGGAGATCGTGATAGACCCCAGATGGTCCCGTCTCATCGTCATGGCTCCTCCTAGCGATCAGACGATGCATCACTGGAACTCTTTTCCTAGCCCCACGACGGAGACTTGCGAAGCAAGGAGAGGGGCGTAAAGGGCAAGGGTCTATCTCAACGTCCTTCTGGTAGGGAGGAGGCTCGTCAACGATAGGATCATCATCCTCGATCATAATGGGGTGGTCGAGAGACATCCCTGGGGCGGGAAGTGGCTCCAAAGGTGGCTCTGATGGTGGAGTAGGAGATAACTCTGGCAGCGGCCTCAGGGGCGGTCCGAAGTCGAAAAGCCAGTCGATCGGTATGTCTGCTGGTATGTAGGCTCGTGTCTCCCTGCTGGCCCCGGTGTAGGGGACAGTTTGGCTCGTCATGCCCGCCAAGAGCATCGAATCCCCCAGTGGCGTGTCCATCTATGTCACCTAGAACCATAGATGAGTGGGGTGAGAACGTCGCATCCTCAGTGAGAAACTCAAGGAAACACTCTTTCAATTATCTCGTATATGATTCCGGCCACGCAAGAGTTCTCTAAGTGTCATGCAGTTCTACATTCCCTAGTTCATTTTATGTTTACTAATCCTAAACAGTTTTATCTACGTTACTAGATGTGAGGGGAAACATGCTAATTTTTACCCTAGTCATCATGCATAGGTCATCGCGCTTGTTATCATACGTAGGGAAAACTTAGGAAACTTACTATCTTTAGGGCGATCGTCAACGACTTCTTCTAGTACATACATATCTCACATCCAAACATTCATCACATAGTATGCATGAGGGGTAATAGGGATTCTCTTACGCGCCTGAGGCGGCGTCCTTCTTGTTTCTTTAAATGTCCACGTTCTCCCTTGTACTGCTAGGGACCATCGTCCCTTCGGAATACAACCTACTCCTTTCCAGATCCTCGTTACTGGGGGCAGAGCTCATACCCGAGTGGTAGTGAACCACAGATGCACAAATGCATATAAATCTGGCAGATCGGGATAACCATCGACTCGCACGATGGTGAGCGGAGTGCCCTTTCGACACAGCCAGGATTGGACTTACTTTGTCTGCACCTTCGGGGACATCTTACTTTTTATCTTTGTCCACACCTTCAGGGACATCTTACTTCTTATCTTTGTTCGCACCTTCGGGGACATCTTACTTTTATCTTTGTCCGCACCTTCGAGGACATCTTACTTTTAGCTTTCTCTTTCTTTTCTTTCTTTCTTTTGTGTTCAATCATGGCTTATGACTTTCTTGACATGTCTTTGTCTTTTCTTTGTCTATGACGGTAGTCATAGCGCAGGAGTAGGCCTATTTTTATCATGAACCAATCCTCCTGGCGGGACTGGTGAGGGGCTTGTCCTTTGGACGTGCCAAGAGATGGGGGCCCTAATATACAACTATGTTCTTATCTTCAAAGTCCTCCGAGCCCTCGTGACTGGAGCCTTCTTAAGATACTCCGTTTTTCCTAAGGTCCAATTATGGTTTTTGTTAAGTTTAAGTGATAACTTATAATTTTCTAAGGTCGTCCTAAGATCCTGACGATGACCGTATCCTCAAGATGCATAATAACATTCATATGGATATAATACACATTATCATGATACATAATATATGACTTGGTGAGTGTGACTTGGTGATTTGGTGAGTGTGACTTGGTGGAAGATGGTGGTTGTTTTAGGTTTTGTGATAGGGGTGATGAATGGTTCTTCTAAGAGGAAGGTTTGGATGTCTTTAAATGAGGAGCATGAGAACTGAGTAAAGGGAAAAGGTGATGTGAATTTGAAATGTTAATTTGTTTCACGGTAGACACATTGAAGGTGGGAATTGGGAAGAAATGTTGAAACATTTTCTAGTCTTTTTCTTTGGTGGGTGATGGCGTTAGGGTTAAAGTGGCGTTGGTGGTGGGATGAGTGTAGGGGTTAGGCTAGTGGTGGGGGTGCATGTTTGATTTGTAGAGATGTTAGTGAGATGGTCGGGATAGTGGTTGGTGGTGATAAAGATGGTTAAGGGAGGAATACGAAATAGGTAGTTTGGGGGTAGTTTGGAGATTTAATGTGATGATTATAAGTATGATTATCAAAATCGTGAGTCAACTCGTAAACTCGTTCGAGTTTACCTTCATAAGTATCAAAATAGAGTTGACTCACATGTAAACTCATTTCTGTGTAAACTCGGTTGAACTTGTATAAAATCGCGAGTTTATAACCAATTTCACGAGTTTGATGGTGTCAGCAAAATTGTGGAAAACTTAAAGACTAAAACAAAAAACAAATTATCGAGAATCCAAACAAAAAAAATTAATAATATATAAAATCAAAATTTATAATTTATTAATAATAAAATTTTATTTAATCTAATGATAATATAAAATAATTTTACACCGCAAATACATAAAAAAAAAAAAACTTTTATAATTTTTCATCAGTTTGGCGACACCACAAGATCCTTAACACGTGAACTAAGTGAAAAATGCCCTATTCCGTTGAATAAAAAATAAAAAATAGGTGAAAACACCACACATCTGATTTTCCCCTTCCCCTTCTCGTTCTCTGATTGTCCTCTATTCCCTCTCACATCCCTTTCTGCATTTGTTGATGAGCAAAGCAAGAAGAGTATACGACATTCCGGCGCCTGGGGTGATTTTTGAGGTGCAGGACTGGGCTATCCGGTTTTGAACACCCGACTTTCAGCACACAACCGGCTCGGAAGTAGGTCCGGTTCCCGGTTCAGCCGGCTGCACCGACCGGTCCGGTTTCCGAACCATACTTTTTTGCCTAACATAGTAAAAACACTACAACCCTCATACGACAGCGTTTCGACCGTTTCTATCCCTCCTCTGAACCTAGCTTCGCAATCGCAAACCCTAACCCTCACCAATTGCGATCATCGTTCCCCCGAAATGGCAATTGCACGCACTGGTGTCTACGTCGATGACTATTTAGAATGTGAGCGGCATTTTTCCCCCATTTTGTCCTTAATATTTTTCTATGTTTCTTTTCTTTCTCTTTTTTGATTTCGTTGCTGAATTTTCCATTCCCATAGACGCGAGCACTTTGCCCGCTGAGCTTCAGAGGCTTCTCAATACCGTCCGAGAACTCGATGAACGGTCCCAATGTAAGTGCTTTCTCCAAAAAAAAAAAAATTTTTCCCTTTTCTGCTTTATATTATGTCATTTCATATGTTTACGTCAAGTAGATATAATTTGTTAATATTCAATGACCTTTTTTGTTAAAAATAATAATACTTATTTTATATATTTATTTTGTGTTTTTATTTATTTATTTATTTTTATGTAAGCTATGATAAACCAAACTAGGCAGCAGACAAAGTACTGTATGGGGTTCTCATCACATGGCTCTAAGAAGGGTAATCATGCCGGCAGCCATAACTATAATAACAACAATTATGCCAATGAGGAAGATGATGCTGCTATTGAGAAAATGCGAAAAGAGATTGAGGCCAACCAGGATAGTGCATTGAGTCTATGTACTGAGAAAGTGTTGTTGGCACGGCAAGCATATGACTTGGTGAGACTTCTATTTGTGTTTTTTAAATTGTATCCTTAACTAGAGGCTCCTTAGAACTTGGAAAAGAGGGTTCAGTGTATAGCATTTATCTGTCAAATATGTATGAACCTTTTTTTCTTAAAATCAAATTTGAAGGATTATTGCTAATTGATGAAATGATAAATAAGAAGAGTGATGCTAGGTTGCTAGACACAATTTTTTGCCCATACAGGGACGGAAGAAAATAATATTGATAATGGACACACTAAAAATGACTAATCAACTGGTCATGTGAAAATTTGTCAACTTTTTAGGCTGCCGAAAGTTTTCCAAATAAGAATGATATATGAAGATGAAGCTTGCCGTAATAGTTGTGACAAGAGCCTTAGATAGGTGAACAGAATAATACATATGAAATGATATCTAGAGGAAAAGGGAGTGCCTTAGTGATAATGTGATTAAATGGTCTTTGAATTTGCACTAAACGTATCACTTAGTCTATATTATAATGCGTATAGCCACATACAGTAAATAAGTTCTATAATTACAAACCATGCTTCTTTGAGATGCTCACCTCATCAACATGTTAGTCATGTGCACAGTCTAGGAGTTTTCTCCTTTCCTGAGGATCTTCCTAAAAAGTAGGTTTACATGATTTATGATATTTAAGGCATTAATGGATAGGATAGAGCTGTTTTGTAGTCCAAGAGGCTACTAAAATCACATACCTTCGATAAAATCTCAAGGGTGAGATCACTCTATGTACTTCCTTCTGATAGTTTTACATGATGAAGGGTTGGAAAGGAAATTCCAACAAACAAAATAGCTCTTAATAACTTTAACACTCTGGCCGGTAATGATACCTTTATAGTTTGATTAGAACCTTAGGAGAACCACACCACAAAAGCTAGCTATTGTAATGGAGAACCTAAGGCTTTATAAACCCCACATTGGAATCCCATACCTTTGATGTGGGGCTCAAGTCCCAAACTTTGCAATTGGATCCTAATATAGGTTTGGGAATTTCTAAAAGAATTTTTTTCCTTATTAGGTCTTACAAATACTAATCATATCTGATATGCTGTAGATTAGTAAGTTGTTTTTAGTTATTTGGTCCTGTATGATTCTGTATTTGTTTGTGATACATGTAATGTCCTATGGATCTTAGCCACAACACATTAAAATTTGCGCATGTTAGTATAGTGAAGCTTTGGAATTTGGAACTATTCAACATGTAATAGGAAATTCTTTCTATGTTTTATTGTGTGTATGTAGCATTTATTTTGGCCTGATGAGATGCTATCATACAATAGCTTCTTAAAATCTTCTCTAGGAACATCCTCGATCCGTACATCATTCTTGTTGTTTATGTATTGTGTCCATTTACATTATATGATTCAATATTGTGAAAAAAGATGCTTTGTGTTGCTTCTGAGGTGCACTTTACTCAATGATCAGAGCTCTTGTCTAGGAAGCCGTGTGAATTTTGTGCATGTCTTGTGCATACGAGGAACATCGTACTGCTATAGTTTACTAGTTACCATTTTCTTGTATTTGCTTCAGATAGACAGCCATGTGAAACGACTTGATGAGGATTTAAACAACTTTGCTGAAGATCTGAAGCAAGGTAAAATAACAATGTAATTTGCATTCTGATTTATGTTGTCATGGATGGAGTAGGGATTCTAGGGACAACTTATCTAAGAATAGCTGCAGACAGTCTTTAAGAAAGACTTGGTTTTAAATGGCTTGTCGACAAGCAGTTTATGAATGATAGGATACAACAATGTCACTTGATCCATCAAGCCGCCTAGTGGAAAAAGGCTGTTGTTATTTTATGATGTTGCCGACAAACAACTTATATTTTCAAAACCAACCTATAAAATGAGTATAAGGCAGGTCTTAGTCTTACTGCTATATTGAATTTGGTTACAAATTTTATTGTAAGAGTCCAACGAGTGTATTTAAAAGAGAAGGCACTACATCTTCATCTCATTATCAATGGAACAAAGTATCTTGCCTAAAAGCAACTAGTTCATCTAATGTAAGATTTATATTTGTTTTCGAGATAAAATAGTATGTGGTGTGTTGGGACCTGCATGAAGTAACAGATATGCATTTCAGCATTAGCAAGAAAGAGTGAAAGCCGAAGGGAAAACTTGTCTTGGAATGAAGGAGAATTGTTTTTTCTTTTTTTTTTTTTTAAAAAAAATCGCCGTACGTAAAATTGTTGAAATGGTTTTTGACTTTTTTTGGTACAATAATTAAGTTCTGATTTTTTTTCCCCACATTTATCAGAGGGGAAAATACGACCAGATGAACCAGCTATTCTTCCCCCATTGCCTATAGTCCCTAAAACCACCGAAAAACGCAAGGTGTATGTACCACCTCAATCAAAGAGACTTGATTACAGGGATCGAGACTGGGATTGGGAGCGTGATAGAGACTTTGAGCTGATGCCTCCACCAGGAAGCCATAGAAAGGATTATGCAACTCCTTTGGATATGGATCAGCCCATTGACCCAAATGAACCTACATACTGTGTTTGTCATCAGGTTTTAGTCTTTTATTCATTATATATCTCATTATTCTAATTCTTTTGGTTGATGATATTTTCTTTAGTTTTTCTTGAAATGCTTTACTAAGAAACTAAGGCAATTTGGTTATCTTGTGAATCATTCAGGTTTCTTTTGGAGACATGATAGCTTGTGACAATGAAAATGTAAGTATGTTTTGCTTTGCTTTCTCGTGCTCTGTCTATGTTTCCCCTCTCTCTTTTTCTTTGGGGAAGTAAGGGTTCGCTGAATGCAGGCTGTTGTATTTGATCTCTACATCTGATGTAATTACTGTATGGTCTCTTTCTGTTTACAACTTCTATCACGTTTTCGAAGGCTAGATGCAATAGCAAAGTTATACCTTAGATTATTTACAATGGTACAAAGATATTATTGTGAGTTCACATTAAAATGGGGTAACATCGCATTGTTTACAAAGCAGCATGTAATTTAATATTGTTTTGGCATTTTAATGTATAAAAAGTTGTTTGGGATTACTTTGGTTAGAATTTTTTTTCCCCTACTTTGATCATAAGCATTTAGAAAAACTTTGAAGATAGTTCAGGAGCTGTTCCTTTTATCCAAAAACAAATGATAGTTCAGCTGCTGACTTGTATACATGGATGAAAACGAGCCAAATGTAAATTTCAGAATTCAGCATGTGGGAAAAATTTTAAAATCTCATAGATGGTGTAAATCAACCATTGATTGTTAATTATTATATTAGCTGATCCATGATCCTACAATTATATACCCATGTTGTAGCAAGAAACTATATATGTGTAGCTTTTCCTTAAAAGATCACTGATAAATGTTTATGGTTGACTCTGAAAGCTTTAATAATAAAATGTTTTTCTTGATATAGTGCCAAGGAGGTGAATGGTTCCACTATTCATGTGTGGGCCTAACACAAGAGACAAGGTTCAAGGGAAAGTGGTATTGTCCGACCTGCAGATTACTACCACAATGCCAATGATGTATGATTGGACTAGTTAAACTGCATTCTTAAAAATAGTCATTGATTTTTCAATAGATTTTCCACCTCATGGAATGCATACTCTTGGAGTTGTGTTGTGATGAATGGGGTAACGTTTGTTGCAAACACATTTTTCCTCCACCCCCACCCCCCAAAACACACACTAGTCAAGAGTCACAAGATATACATGGGGTTTGAATTTATTTGTCCTCTATTTTGCTTGGCCATTTGTACTAGTTTGTCATGGCTTGTATAAAGTCCTCTAAAACTTGGGAGGCGCAATTCTTTCTAGATTTGAATTTTGGAGAAGTTTGAATATATGAATATATGTGAAATGCAGAAGTATAGACTTGCGTGGTTGTGCACGATATATGGCACTAAATTTGATTCTTGCTCTTGGATATTTGTTAGATTGCTAGCAACCTTGTCTTTTCTCTACCACCACCCAACAGTCTTTTGCATGTGTGGACAGTTTGAATGAATTATTCATTTATGTTTTGTATGTTTGTGGCGCGTCTTTCAAATCTACAAGCAAAATTTCAAAGGCGGGAAACGTCCTGTTTCTACCAAAAGCTAATGCAGATCCGAGGAAAGGACTGTAGACAAGACAAAATCAGTAAAACAAAATAGAAAAAGGAAAAAAAAAATGGACATCACACAACAAAGGCGAATCTTTTTAATTGGATATTTTGTATGTAACAAAGAAATTGATGGTTAAAAATTATATTTAACAATAAATAACAAAAAATTTAATTAAAATAATCTATTCTCACATTTATCATATTACTCTTTAAACTTACCAAACCATGGGTCTAAATTTTCGGAAAAAAATATGTTAATTGTGTTCTTAAAAATGTCAATTAGGTCTTTGAAAAAAAAATGTTTTAAGTTAGTCATTGAAAATTTCAAACATTTTACATGTCAGTCTTTCTGTTAGTGAGACCATTATCGGAGGCTGACGTGTTCATTAACCCCTTCGTTTTCTTGCATCTTTCTTCTATTCATTCCTTGAAATATCTAAACTATCCTCACATATCCATCAAATCCCCAAACTATCCCTTTCTTTTTCCTCTCCCATCCTAACCAACCACTACCATATCAACCATCACAACCAACCCCTCTTTCCAAGACCACCACAACTAACAATCACCACCCATCATCAACACCAATCACCACCATCATAGCCCATCCACCGCCAAACCACCATTATCCAACTTCCACAACCCCATAGAAATAATCAAATCCTAAACCAAAAATCAATTTCCCTGCAACAATAACAACAATCAACCAAAAATTAACCAAACCCTAAACCAAAATAGAATAACGAATTCCCCTTCTGTGCTTGTTGGAGGTTGTGTTGTTCGGGTGCAATGGATATCGGATTTGGGCGGTGAGGGCACGTTGGGGTAGTGGGGGGGTGGGGTGGACATGGTGGTGGTGAAGTTGGGGTGGTAGGGGTGAGGTTGGCATGGTGATAGTGGGAGATAACAGAAGAAAAGGAGGCAAAGGAAGAAGATGGGTGCTTGTAGTTTAGGGTTTTTTTAACATAATGATGTCGTTTTAGAGAGAGGGGGGGGGAGAAAACAGAAGGGTTGATGGACACATCAATGTTTGTTAACAGTCTCACTAACAGAGGAACTAATATAGAAAACGTTTAAAATTTTTATCGACTAAACTGACACTTGTTTTTTCTTCAGGGACCTAGTTGACACTTTCCTTAATTTTTATCATTTATTTTCAAGAGCTTATCTACTATGCGCTAACTATTTTACCCTATAATTGTTATTTAATTATATCCTGTCATGTCAGTAAAAAATATTTGATTCTCACACCAGTTGAGGAGTCATATATATGTAATTAGATGTTTGTGTAAAAGAGTTTTAAACTGTTTTAATGCACAACAATTAAACTATATTTTCAAATCATGGTGTCATACTAAAAATGAGTTCAAGAGGTCAAAGAGGCAAAATGGACTCATCTCAAGAGGGTATTTAAGTAAAAGAAGGGTCAAAGAGTGTTCAAAGGAGTAGAAGAAACTCTAGTGACCCTTCTATTAGTGAAAATTAGGGCAGTTGACCCTAAGGGTTTGAGGTCTTAAGAAAAGAAAAAGCGACCAGGAGAAGATAACTGTCAACCTATTCAATTGTCCAAGAAAATTTTTTTTTTTTCTTCTCAAAATGGATGATAAAGGAGCAACCAATTCAACAATAATGGAGGAACAACCAATCCAAGAACTTGGAATTCTCAAGGCAAGCAAGGCCAAAGTAATAACTTTAAGGAAGGCGAACAATTTGGGGATAAAAATAACTATTGACGCCACAATTTAAATTAGAAATTTAAATGCATGGAAGTTATTTGGAGCCAAAATGAAGAAGTTAACTAGAAGAGAGTTACTTGACGATTTTAACAATGAGCACTTAGAAACATGAAGCGAAGATCACGAACCTCAGCCGCACCAAGGACAGGTGTCGAGCATTCACGAAGACGTCTATTTTTATAAATAGGCGCACTTAGTGTAGCATTTGTTTCCGAATTTCACACTTGTTACTTCTCGCATACGCTCACAAGTCTCAATGACGCATGAGTACGAGAGGAACCAAGTAATTTTCCATTTTTATTTTCTTTCTATTGATTCAATTTATAGGATTATGATTAGTGTTCAATTTCATTCTTTGCTTTTGTTTCTTTTGTAATCTAAATACTCTTTATTTGATCAATTTGTGTTCCAAATTATCCTTCATTTATGTTTCAATTGACTGCTTTGATCTTCATTGCGTGCACACTTTAGTTCACAAGTTCTTAATTTTTAATCATTTATTTTCAAACAAGTATTCTTGCTTTAAGAACTCACTCCGAACAAGTTGCATTTTCCAAATTGAGATTTTCAATCAAATTTTTATGGTGAACGAATTTTTAACTTATTATCAACCAAAATTTTCATAAAACAAGTGGTCAATGTTGCATTCAGTACTTACTAATTATAACATGTTCTTGTTTTTAGACCGCCAATATTTCTTAGCTATTTCTTCAACTTATTAGATAAAGTGCCTTGTCATATTTGATATTTCTTTATTATCTACTAATCTACTAAAATAATTAATCAACAATTAAAAATTTTATACTATTGATAAATAAAAAATTGGAATATTACTAAAAGAGTTTTCTTTATAAAATCATATAATAATAGAAATGTGTACATGGCAGTATACAATCTAACATTAAAAGAAAATCAAAATCAAATTCTTAAAACAATTATTTCCTTTTGTACCTAAATGCATGATCTCTTACTCATTGCCTTTCAAAGTTTTGCCCGCTTCGTCACTGATATTGGTCAAAGTTAAAATAGCCTCGATTATGGTATGTCAAAATAATTTTTTAAAAAAGTTTTTAGACTTTATTTAAAATTAATTTATTGAAAAAAAATATTTCTAAGCTTCAGAATTTTTTAAAAAATAAATATTATTTTCAATTCCATTAATTTCATCGAAATCATCTATAAAATTTAAAAAATTAATTTATTAAAAAAAAATTCTTACAAGTTTGAATTGTGTGGGGCCCATTGAATTGTGTGGGGCCCACAGAGAGAAGGGACAGCGGCGGAATTTTGAAGAACAATTTTGAAAAATGGAGGAGTTAAAGAGTCACTGCCACTGCTTGTTATCGTCTCTCTAATCTGGTCACACGGCTACGCCTATTCACTCTCTTTTATTCAACACAGCCTCTGCATCTTTCTCACATTAAGGTGATTTTACTTGCTTCAATTCCAACCTCTATGCTCTTTATTGTTTCATTTCTTTTTCTTTTTTAATTATTATTGTTATGCAAGAAGAAGAAAAGAAATGAAAAGGAAAAAAAACTTTTTTTTTTTTTTTGTTCTGACCCTCATTTTGAATGCCCAAAAAGATTCTGTTTTTGGTTTTAATTTCTGGAGATTTCAGTGTAGTGCTCTTTCAAGTTTGGATTTTTGCACCGCCCCATTTGCCGAAATAACATTTTCTTGGAGTTTGTTTAGGAAAGAAGTTCTGAGCTTTAACTCTAACCCTTGAAGCAGTGAAATTTTTGGGGGCTATGAATCTGCAATCAGAATACCCTAAATGTTATATTTTTCTCTGCTGCTCACTTTAAACATTTGAAATTGATGCTGTTGTTGCCATTTTCTGATGGAAGTAGCTGTGTGTGGTTTTAGAGCTTAACAATGGGAAGAAATCTCACCCCGGTGATGCAGCAAGAGCTGGAAAATCTCGACAAAGATCCAGATAGTCGAAAATCTGCCATGAAAGCATTGAAGTCATATGTGAAAGATTTGGACTCTAAGGCCATTCCTGTGTTTCTTGCAAAAGTTTCCGAGACGAAGGAAACCGGTTCTCTGTCCGGTGAATTCACAATTTCACTCTATGAGGTTCTCGCAAGGGTTCATGGTGCCAAGATTATTCCCATGATAGACAGCATCATGGGGTCCATAGTGAAGACCTTGGCTTCAAGTGCAGGATCTTTCCCTCTTCACCAGGCTTGCTCAAAGGTGGTTCCGGCAATTGCGAGATATGGGATTGACCCCTCAGCCCCTGAAGACCAAAAGAGGCAAATCATACATTCCCTTTGCAAGCCTCTCTCTGATTCTCTCTCAAGTTATCAAGAGAGCTTAACTTGTGGTGCTGCCCTTTGCCTGAAGGCTCTTGTCGATTCGGATAATTGGCGGTTCGCTTCGGATGAGATGGTCAATAGGGTTTGCCTGAATGTTGCTGTGGCATTGGAGGGAAAGTCCACTCAAAACAATTCTCACATGGGTCTGGTCATGGCTCTGGCCAAGCGCAACGCTTTGATTGTGGAAGCTTATGCAAGGCTGCTCATACAATGTGGACTGAGAATACTGAAATCTGGCCCTGTGGAAGGGAATTCTCATAAGAGGCATTCGGCCATTCAGATGGTGAACTTCTTGATGAAGTGTTTGGATCCCAGGAGCATATTCTCGGAGCTTGAAATGATAATTGAGGAGATGGAGAAGTGCCAGTCTGATAATATGGCATTTGTGAAAGGTGCAGCATTTGAAGCTTTGCAAACTGCCAAGAGAATTACAATTGACAAGAAGAGATATGTGAAGAGTCCTGGTTCTGTGACAGGGTCAAATTTTAGCACGAGGGACTATATGGAGGGAGAAAACATTTCTGGTGATGGAGATTATTCTCCTAAATCATTTTCACCTGAATCGCGTACCTTGGACTTTTTCCCTGGATATGAATCTGTTGTTGAGTCTTCCATTTCAACAGGTCAGCGTTCTCAGAACTACGGGCTTCGAAGTGTGAATAGGAAGCTTTGGAGTCATGAAAATGGAGGGGTTGATGTGTCTCTCAAGGATGGTTTGTTTTCACAAGTAGGGAAGGAAATTCCTTTGTTGGAGCACTCTGGGAGCGATGAGTTTCCTAACGGAAGGGGAGATTTTTCGGAAGAATTTTCTGGCTTCATGCCCAGAAATCCGAGACACGGAGTATCCAGAAGTACCACCACAAGTCCATTAGTAAGTTTCTTGGACAATTGTCATATTCCATTGAAAATATTCTGTATATCTGAGCCCTTGGCATAAGATTCTTAATGCTCTATAAGTTGAATAGCAAGTGCTCTACTGTAAGTAGAAGAAATTTCTCGAGCTCTCATAATTTCAGCCGTTTTTATCTTGTTCTTCTGTTATGATAAGGTTTTACAGTTTACAAGCTTCAAAAATGTAGAAGTGAGTATTTGATTACTTATACTAAGGATGTTTGAGCTTCGAACAGTTTGGTAAACAAACTTTTTGATTGATTTTTTTTTATTTCTTTATTTTGAAATGGTTAACATTTTTATACCTTCAAAAATCATTGATGAGAACACTGTTTAAAATGCATGCAAAACAGTGAGGTGATAAAAAATGTTCTATACTGAATTAAAACACTTGAAACATGTAAAATCTCTTTTTTTGACTAATGCCTTAAGCTTAATTGAGTCTCTCCATGTCCATACATCAGTTCAAGCTGCCAATTTTCGGGCAGTACATCACGCCTCACCAACAGCCAACGTGTGGTTGTTTGTAATTGAAACTTCAATGATTTCCTAACCTTCCATGTTTCTGATTAAAATCACAAGTTCTTGTGTTACTCGAGGAGTTAACATAGTGTCTTTTCTGTTGTGAATCAGAGGTCACGCTCGCAGTTCACAGTTGACAGCAGCAATATCTTTGAGACCCCAAGGAAGCTCATTCAATCACTTCAAGATCCAGATGATGTGAGTCCAGGTTGCTCTGAGAAACAGAATAGAAGGTTCAGGAGTCTATCCTCTAGCAATATTGAGTGGAGCCCGGCATCTGAGTATGACCAAAACAGTTTATCAGATCATGTGAACTGTGACTGCGAAGTGGATGAAAGTGATGTGGAGTTCAAAGATGACTCCGAATCAGTCTCATCGATGGATAACCTTCCTGGAGATCCCGATATGCAGATGCCTACCAATGTGGTTCCTGAAAATAGAAATGTTACACAAACTGATCGCATGGGAAAAGCACTTCACAAGACCACATTTAAGTTGTTTTGTGGCCTTTCATTCGTTCTTCTTGCAGTGGCTACTCCTTTACTCTGGATCAATGGCCAGGATGAAGGCCATTACCTTGTCCCTACATAAAATGTGCATTCTAATGCACATCGTGAGAATTTACAGCATTCTAGGTATGATTTTGTAAAAGTAGTTGGTTATTCCAACTAAATGTTGGAAAGTTCAGTGAGACAGCAGAAGATCTATTATGTTCCATCGAGCATCATCAATGTGATTTTATCTCTAGCAACTATAGAAAGCCTGTTGGCATAGTGGAATATTCTACATATGTGAAAGACCAGTGGTACAAGTTGTAAGGTAAATTGGTAGAAATTTATGGTTTTTTTTTTTCCGGTATATCTCTTACATCTTATGCAAGAGTTATATCTCTTATTAATTCAGTTGTTAGTTTACATCGTTTACATATGTTTCATTTAATACAGTCCAGTATATGTGAAGGGTTTAAGTTTTCATCACTTAAGCAGCCAAAATGCATTTTAACGGATCCATTGACATGAAAAAACTACAAGTCAATAGAAAACATCTTTTATTGACAGTATTGGGCATAAAACAATTAAACATAATATATATAGAATTTTGGGATGAACAATGCAAATCCTGCTCCATAAAGCCAAAATGGAGGAAAGGTAGGAGGGATGAAAGAGAGAAAGGGTGAAAGGAAAGGTTTAAATGTGAACCAAGATTTTACAACAAAAAGGGGGGAAAAAATAGGATTTCAAGTAAGATTATCATGCTCAATAACTTGTGCTCCTCTCCACTCTCCACCAGGGTTCACAGTCACAGGCACTAGTATTGAAGCAGGCCCAGTGCAGATAAAATAGTCCTTGCCATATTTCTCTGATAAGGAACCAGGACTTGATACATAAATATCCTCAAAACCCATTCTTATCACCCTGAAGGATAGCTCACGTCCCTGAAAAAGATAATGAAACACAAGAAACTATTCAAACAAAACATGTAAAATCTTTCACTTGATAGTACATGAAAAACTCAAAATGATTGGTTAGAGTTTCACAATATAATCATAAATCATTCTAACCTGATCAATGGTTTCATATTTCGAAGGTGGAGTGTTATAAAATGCCTTTGATCTTTCTTCTGGAGGCGCAGCATAAATTCGGCTCATCTTGTTCTCAAGGAGGGTAATAGAGAGATGTTGCTGTCCCCAAGTGCCTGGCTTCACTTCTGGCTCAGCACCAATGGAAAGCCACATAGGCTCCTCAGATTTCGTGGCTTCTGCCGGAGTCAAGATTTGGAAAGGTGAAGACGGAGGAGGGTGTAAGCGGTAAGAGCAGCTTCTGAGACCTTGAATCGCTGCACCGCGTCGATTCTTACATCTGAAATGGCTCAGTATGGCACTGGTTAGAGTGACAGGCTTGGGGGCATTGTTCTTCACTATAACTGCTGTGGCCATGCTCACTGGATAAAGGGTCACAATGTATGTGAGGTCAAAGAATCTACTAGTGCAGCTCAATTCAACCTTGAGAAAAGGGCAACAGAAGCAGCAAAAACAAAAACAACTTTAGAATTTGACTGTTGCAGTTAGCAAAAAGGGAAAAACCTAGATCAAGTTCATTGCGTGCATTTCATCAAGTCTCAAATCAAATAATGACACGTGAATATTTTCCTTGAAAGACGGGACATTTTCACCTTTTAAGTCACTCATTTCATGAAAAATATACACATGTAATTATTTAATTAGAGAATTAGTTAAATGGATATAAAGAACTTGATACAAGTTCTGTTTTGGCCTTTGGCCCTTCACCCCCCATTTGGGTTTGGTGAAGTATCTTTATCTAAAAAAAAAAAGAACTTAGTCTTGTCGGGAAAAAGAAGACTAATGATGGTAACGGATAATTCAGAAGCACACAGCAGTTTCAAGCAAAAGGGTAGTCACAGGATACCTGTACAGCATCTATGGCATCATAATCAACATCATTTACAGTCCACTCTAACGTGGAAGGGAATAACTCCTTGGCTCCAGGTTGCAGCACTTCGTTCAAGACCAAACCAACCCCACCTTTGGCTTTGTTTTCACCAGCAGGAGGAAGTGTGTAAAGAACTTCCTCAAATCCATCATCTTTCCAATAAACTTTTGGTTTGTAAGATGTTACATGAGCATCAGGTATCCTTAGGCTCAAGGAGCTTTCATTCCTGACTGAAAGCTCAACAATGGGGATGTTATCAGACTCCAAGAACTTGATGCCTTTCCTGCCAAATTTCTCATTGAGAGCCTCGCGAGTGGTAATACTGGTTGTAGAGGTGGCTGATGAGGCCTTTATTAAGTTGAGTTTGGGAAGAGATAAGGAAAGAAAAGAAGCCATGATGAACAAGGAATAAGGCTGCTTTTAACAGCTTCCACAAAGACCAGTATGTAGCATGTTGTTGCTAAGGCTCAACCTTACATGCTGCCCACAACAATTGCTGTGTTTGGATTAATTTTTTTTTTATTTGGCATAAGAAGTGCAAAATGTTTTTGGCTTTTACTTCCTCTAGAAGTGAATTTTCATGTTCTCAAAAGCTCTCAAATGATTGATTGTGTAAAGCCCCAGATGAGCGTTGAACTTCAGGCTCTCCTCTTAAAATGAGACAATCCAGATGCGTCAAAAAGGACAAGGTGTGAAACTAAGCAGGGCCACATATCTCCCTTGTTATCCATTTTTGTTTATATTCATTATTTAATTATTTTAGCGTCAAATTTCACTCTTTAATGTAATTTTTGGCTATTGCTGGGCAGGACCACTTTGTTCTTTCGAACAAAATTTACTTCTACACATTGTTACCACAATACCATTTAAGAAGAAAAGGGAAAATATAAAATAGTGAACTATTTTTATTTTCTAACAAGATGGCCACTGCTAACATTGCAGAATCACCAAGTAAATGATGTATATTCACTTCACTTTGTGGCGTTATTTGTTGATTATTCCGACTAGTTTGCTTTTGGACCATAAATGCCATTTTATTAAAAATAGCCAAGAAAGAGCTACAATGATATCTTCCACTACATAACAAGGTCAAATAGGCAAGGGATAATTTAAACCTAAAGAAAAATTAATTTAACAAAAAACACTTATAATAATCTTAAGAGGAAAAAAACTTAACAAAACCACTCAAAAACACCGCAACTCACTCCATGACTAAAGGGAATGGGGAAAAAAGGGAAAAACCAAACCAAAACAAAATAAAACAAAATGGCTTTCGCTGGATTTAACTGCTCTTGAAAGAGTTCTCAAGTGGTGCTGTGGTAGCTCCACTCCCTCCTCCTTCTAACAGTTCCTCTGCCGCATTCACTCTTCCTTGTGCTGCTGTTGCATCTGCAGCAGCGGCGGTACCATCAAGAGTCTTGGGCAATAGAACTGTCCCAATTGTTATGGGCTTGCTGACCTGCTATTGAACAAAGGATTTTAAAGGATTAATCAGAAGCAGAGGCTGAAACCCTCAATTTAACTTGGTGTTTAGAAGGTGAAAATTAATTAATGAAAGAAAAAAAACAACTTTGTCGGTACACAGTTCTGGATTTTGGTTTTGATCTATGGACTGAATTTTTTTTGGGTTTAAGTCCCTTTAGTTATACTTGGACAAGGATTTTAAAAGTTCAATCAGTGAGAAGTCAAAACCCTCAATTTAACTTAGTGTTAGAAGATGAAAATTAATTAATGGAAGAAAAAACTGAAAGGTTAAAACGTACACTTGTTCTGGATTTTGGTTTTGATCTCTAGACCAATTTTTTTTGGGTTTAGGTCCCTATAGTTGTACTTCGATAAGGAGTGCACGGCAGCATAACTAAAAAAAAAAAAATTACTCTAGCAACCAATTCCTTAACAATGTACAACTATAGGGACCTAAACCAAAATTTTTAGTCTAGGGACCAAAACCAAAATCCTGACAGACAACAAAGTGGTTTTAACCAAACAGAATTTAGAGAAAAATGTCAAATGTTGAGAACCTGTTCAACATGATGTGAAGGCAAGTATTACCTGTCTCGAGAGCTGCTGCTCCTTAGATTTTCTTTCCTGAGTCACCTTTTCACGAGCCTCATAAAACTCAAAATCATCCAAGATGCATGTTTTGCTTGAATGCTCCTTGAAAATTTTAACAACCTGAATACCTTTCTCGAGCTTAACCTGCAGAAGGACATGATGAATTTTTAGTTGAAAAGGAGGTTGGGTTTATTGGATGTATGATGATGAAACAAGACAGCATGCAATGCCAATACCTCTTGAGTATCCCTGCTATTTGTTACAGGTCTGTTTTCATTGTTCTCTAGTGTTATGTGCCTCAACACATTATTTGGGATGTCCTTTATGATATGCCACTTCACAGCAAAGCAACCAGTCCACCTGTCCTGCTGCCAATATTCTACAGTTTTACCAAAGTCAACAGGACCTACCATCTCTGCTAAACCAACAAATTGCCCGCTAGTGTTGACCTATAGCAAAAAAAATGAATGAGGATGAAGAAGCAGTTTAGTTAAACCAAGGAAATCAATGCACCAGCTAAATGCTACATATACTCACCGAAAACAACAAAAAAATGGGACAGCCACCAGTCTTCTCCTTGGCTTCCTGATATGCCGCATCCAGCTTTTTGTTACCATTAGGGGTGCTTGCCCAGACATTATATTTTATGCTCTTGTGAATATCGTCTTCGCTATAGGATTTAATGATGAAATACTTTGCATCAGAGTACTCTACAGAGAAATCCTCCCCATTGTACTGTTCCTTATTGGGAACCAGAAGTGCTTCTTTGTTATCAGACTCAATCTTAACCGGAAGGTTCTGTCCCTTGAGTAATAAAGTGACAGGTCCAAGACTCTTAACACTCTTATTGTCAGAACTCTTGGAAGCTCTAGGTCCCTTATTCAGCTCACCAAAGCCATCAATATTCTTTCTTAAATGGTCACCACCATAGCCATCACCTGCAGCTCTAAGCTTGTTGTCAACAAACCCTGATCTCGAGCCATACGCAGCAGATCCATAGCGAGAATTAGACCTAAATGTGTTTCCGTATTGACTGTACATCCTGTTGCTTGGATACATCCTGTTCATGAATCCCGAAACCAGATCCAGTCCAGCTGGATTTCTTGAACCATGCAAGTTCTGCAACCAAGAAATAGTTTTTAGGTTCAATTCTGAATCAATTCTGCATATATAAGCCAAAGAGAGAACTCTACTGCAGGGCATGTAACATACAAGGATATATGAAGAAAAGTTGAAACATACTTGGTATTGTGCAAGTGGCTGAGGAAGTCCCTGGTTTTTTTGAGATGTAAAATCTTTGACCGGAACGACTGGTGAAGATAACCCAACCTTTGGTGCATGTTTGGACTGCCTATCAGAAATTAACGACACATCTGAAGGGACTGATGACTGTGTACCATGAGCACCCATTCTTGGACCCTGATGTCCTGACAACGGAGCACATGCTGGCAAGCTAGCCCCTTGATAAGAATCATTCGAATTCAAAGTAGTGTGCTGGGAACTTGTTAAAAATGAATTTAACCCATTTTTGTTTGCACAGTTGCCATTGGCCATGCTAATGCCATTTCCTTTATTCATAACATTTGACGAAGGAACATGATCAGCATTAACTACACTTGATAATTCCCCTTGTGGAACACTATTTTTGTTAGGAGCAAATGACACATCAGCAGAAGCTGGAGATTGGTAATAAGAACAAGGATAGTGATACTGTTGCAGCCCATAGAGCTGGCCATCATGTTGAATAGCCGGAGAAGAGGTATTTGGTGGCTGATATGCTCCATATGGTGTATAACCATAGCCTTGATTGTACATATAAGAGCAGCTATCTCCATAAACACCCTGTTATTAGATCCACCAAAAAAAACCGTTATAAGGTTTGTGTATTTGTTATCTATACATTTGAACATATTAAAGTGATAAGAAACAATTTATACCCTAGAAGGTTAGAAACAATATAAAAAAAAAATTGAAATGACAATTGCAAGAAAAGTGGCAAAAGAAAGGGAATGGATATAGGTTCATCAAACTAAGACTAAATTCACTAACAATCCTAGGATCAGGGATAAAGAATAGCAATAGCAAATAACAATTATTGAACATTCAAAACAGCTGCTATTTACACAAATGCATAACTTAAACGCATAATGCAGTTAAAATACCTAAGAAAACAACCAAGAAGAACAATTTGAAAGCAGCAAGAAACCATCCACCATCATTTTATTTTAAAGTCAAAATACAAGAGTACCATTCTCAAAAGAACTTAGGCATAATCATTCTCAGAACCATTCGACAAATTATATTCAACAAGAGTACCAAAAAATATGTATTCATCACAAATGTCTGGTAACAAGAGAAAGAGGTGCTTACTTGAGGTATCCCTCCATCAAGGTTCGCATATCTAGAATACATATTCCAATCAGCTTGCCCATCATAAGCTGAAAAAATTCCCAACACTACGTCATTTTTCCAGAAGGAATAACATAAGTCATTCAATTCAAACTACAATATCTAAATTTCTTTTGGGTAAAACCTATAACTATATTATATATCTATCCTCATAAGCCATAGCAGCTTACCTTACCTCCATTATAATAGTATGCAGTAGAAGGGTAACCATTTGGAACATAGCATGCATTTGGATTGAATGGCTTGGAAATCCCCTTAGCTCCACCAGTTGAGAAAGCAGGTCCATTCTGCATAGAAACAGACTAGACAATCAGTTAACCTGGTGTGCAATGTCATAGCCAACACATAAGAAACGGACAAAAAAAAATCTGCAGCAAAAAGACAAGAATAACCTTCTTTGCAGGCTCGGAAACTCCCATGGTCTTGGGCTCTGAATCCAGGGACAAATTTTGCAGTAAATCTGCAGCTTCTAAGGTACAAGGGTTAAAGGAAAAAAATTAACATTTTCTGCTCACAAATGGAAAAACTATTTTACAAGCACACAAAAAAAGTAGATAACTACAGTAAACAGCAAAACTAAACAAAGAAAATATAAGATACTCAACATTATTGTACTTTTACAATAATATTCATCATGAAAAGTTATGCATGAACAATTCCAACACTAATCCCCCCTCCCCCCACANNNNGAACACATGCATGCTAGTAAACCCACAAGTTAGTTTTAAAAAAAATCCATCATAGTACTCATTAATCCCTAGAAAGGATTAATAATATATGACAAAAAATTTGTAGGGAATATTTCAAGGACAAGTTTGAGAGTTTTCCCTGCATATATAGGGTGCTAAACAAAGAAGAAAAAAGGGGATCCACATTTTGACTTTTGAGCTATTAGCCACCAAGCTGCAGTTGCAGACTCCAACACCAAAAGGGTATCCCAGTTCCACGGAAATATTAAGAAACCAACGATACATATATTAAAAAAACAAAGAAGAAAAAGGGCATCCAAATATTGACTTTCGAGAAACAAACCACCAAGCTGCAGACTCCACTGCCAAAAGGGTATCCAAATTCCATGGAAATCGTTAAATAAATAAATAAATAAAACAAAACCAACGATAAATACAGCGATTAAAGACCAAAAACCATAAGAACCCTATCAATGAATTACACACAAAGAGAGACACACATGTAAAATAACATATCACAGAGAATTGAACAGAGAAAAGATTGAAACTTTATGTGAAAGGGAAGACATGAGAGAAAAAAGAGAAGAGCATACTATCAGCGGAAGGAGCAACAGCTGCCATGATCCAAATCCAGAGAGTGGGAGTGAAGGAAGGGAGAGAAGGGGTCGCCGCCTAAAGCCGTGTTGTTTGGGGTTTTAGAGAGGCGCAAGAGAGAGAGTGTGTTTTATAGTAGAGAAAGATTTTAGAGTGCACCCTATTTAATTACAGAAAAAAGGATACTAGAATCTATATCCGCCCGGCGCGGATTGTATCGTTAAATTTATTTATATGCTTACAAAATTAATGTCATTGATCAAATGTATGATTTTTCAGATAAACTACGATAGATACACATGTTATAATTGTGTAGATAAATAATAACCCAACGTATGTACATAAAAAACTACTTATAAACAACATTAGTACTCTCTACAGGGTTGTGGAAATTGTCATGACATATTAAAATCTTGAGATTCATGATATGGGCGACTATACTTAATTTAATTTAAATCATTTTAAATTAAATAGATTTATGAATTAAATATAATATTTGAAAAAAAATAAATGAGATTTAAATTGATTTTGAAGTTAATTGATATGTTTTATATACCAATATGTGTTGAAATAAATAAAAATAGTAATTGATCTAGTTAGATGAGTTATTGATTAAAAAAGTATGAATTATATTTAAACTTGTTAATATTATTTTAATTTATTTTAAACATTTATAAATTTAGAAGATATGATTACAATTTTATATGAAAGAAAAAATATAAAGGGGGATGGGAGATTTCTCCACTTTTAATGTCTAATAACTACCGATTGTATCTCTTATTTCAACCTCAACTTTCCATTTATTCCTCTTAGGCTCTTAGTCCTTCTAACTCTCCCTTTTTTTATAAACAATTTCATATTTCACTCTACTTTTTGTTAACACCCTATAAAACATTCGGATTCGTAAGCATCTATGCAACCCAATAAAAGAAAGGGCAATTCATTTTATTTTAAAATAATATTTCTAATTTTAAGATATGTCTTGCAATTAAAAATAGTTAGCAAATAGTTCCCCAACAAAAACACTAAATATCTTTTTCCAACATTTACAATACAACACAATATTTAAATATCATCACTACTAATTAGCAAAAGAAAAAATATCATAAGTATTGTATGTACAGCAAAAAGTAACAACGAAGCATGAAATATGACAATAAAGATTTGTTTTTCAATTGTTATTGATACAAATGCTCAACATCGCCAAGAAAGGAGTACCATAAAACATATCCCAAAAGTAGCAAAATCCCAATACCACAAAGCAAGAAAAAAAAAACACCCCAAATATGAAAGCCTCATTTATTACTTTCTCTACGGTTGAAGCAACACACTCATTTTCAATTTGAATTGATAAAATCACCCCTATAACCACCGGTCCAATTTCAAAAATCCGTTCATCATCCTTTTGTCAAGCTTGAACTCATTCTTTCCACCTGCATATCATATCATACATGAAGTTGTTCTAGTAAAGCTCAATCAAAACACAAGTAAAGATGAACATAAATTGAAGTTAACCCAACAAATAATCACCAAATGAAAAACAAAACAACTTAATTCAAGTCCAAGAAATCAACTAACAAAACTAAAAAATATCACTAAATAAGAAGTGATATCAAAAGTTAACTAACAAGCTAAAAAAAATCATTAAATAAGATAAGGAAATGAAAATATATTACTTAAATGTAGTTGACCTTCACATAAAGATATGAATATGCTTATTGCATTCAAAACATCTTTCTAAGGAGTTATTGGGGGAAAAAAAAGTTATTTAATATAGAAAAAGTCCAAAATTTAAGAGAGAACATGTTTGTGTGAACCTAGTCAATTGATAGTGATGACAAAGTTACTTACACCATCTCCATCTCATGACAAAGTTACTTACACCATCTCCATCTCCATCAACATAAAGAAGGAAACACGAGAGCTTCACTTAATTTGAAGCTTGGAGGAAATGTGACGGATGGAAAAGGAAGCAAAACGAATACGAAGGGAAACAGCTGAATTCCTAATGATAGTGTATCACACGTGAACGATGGATTAAGATGAGAAAGACTTTAATCAGAATAAGCAAGGGGAAGAAGAGGGTCAACATAATAGAGAAAGAGATGAGAGGTAACACAGAGGAAGAAGCAACGCATATCATATCACATATGCATAATGAGGCTCCCTAACATATATCAAATAAGCAACGTCCCCCCAGTGTTGTGCTAGTTTACCACTTTCTGTTGCTCCTCCTAGGAGCCTCATCCGGTGGATCAATTGCCACGTGTCCACCTGGTCTAACTAACTCTCCTTGGCGGTGCTCATTTTCATGCTAAACATTCATTTCCATGTCATCACCATTCTGACTGGCCAGCGTGGCATGTGTGACACAGAAATATGTTTCAAGGGTCAATAGCATCATCATGGGACAAGGTTATCTCAGGTACTTGTTGACTCTGCTTCAGAGAATTGATTCTTTTTTTCCTGAAGGAAGAACAAACTCATGGCAATTAGCATTTTTCATTCAAAACAAAAACACTCTTTAAGTTCTCTAAATGTCGCATTCTACTGCCTTTGCCTATGCAATGTTGTATGATAAACTAGTGGGGCATAGCTGCCAGACCTAACACAAATACAAAGAATTGAAAAAGGCTAAAATATCAACCGAAATCAAATATCAGAAACCATAGTTGAACAACAAGTGTAGCCTCCAGAAAACAGGATTTCCAAACCTTGTGATATAAGGCAGAAGATGCAAGGTTAGTCATTCTCTGCAATGTTAGCAGTCAGTTCATCTTTCACTTCTTCATATTAGCAGGCAGTGGTACAACTGAACGATAGAAGAATAGCTAAATTATTGAATATGCCTCATCATAGTAAACAACAATAATCATCACGCAGCCTCATCAAATTAGTGATTATCTTTACCTTCTGATTTTGTTTTTTTGTTCTTTTCGCATTCTTTTCAAGAACAATCAAGGGCTAAGATATTCTGCGGAGGAAGACACATTGCTGCTACCTAAGGAGAAAAAAAACACGCACCAAATGTATTAGTGAAAGAAAGAGACTACGGGTAAAAAAAAGAGAAGGAAGGCATGCAAAGTTATACATACGCACTTAAGCTGGTGCTGCTAATCATGAAACTGGGGCTAGCATCAAGTGCATTCTTAGTATCCTCTGAACATACATAATCCTGACCTATGATTAAGGTATGCATATCTTCCCCCTGATGAAGATTGTCAAATGGTTGCTCAAGAAATCTTTTATGTTTACGGCAATGTGCCAAGTTTAAGTATGCTAGCCTAGAAAATCCCTTGATAGTATCAGATACATAACTGGAGAAGCTTCTCTCCAGATTTAGTCTTTTTAAACACCTTAACTCTCCAATAGCATAAGGAATTCGTCTTAGCTCACTGAAGCCAAGGTCCAAAAATATCAAAGATTCTTGGCAGGTGGAAGACATGATCACTTTATGTCCTAGGGGAAGATTCTCCAGCTTTGTGCAGCCTCTCAAATCTAGAGTTAGAGGCGATGCAATAGTAGGTATCTGAACAAGATTTGTGCAGCCTCTCAAGCTCAAGAACTTCAGTGTGGCAAGAGCCTCAATCGATTCGTGAACTGTGGATAAACTTGTACATCGTTCAAGATCAAGGTACTTAAGATTTGAAAGCCCGGTAAAATCTGGTGTGTTCTCAAGTTGTGTGCAGCCAGAGAGATGTAGAACTGTCAGAGAACTTAAGTCACAATTAGTGCCGAGATCAAGGGTGGCTAGACTGCTACAATCTCGCAAACTTAAGTAATCAAGTTTTTTAAGAAGTGCAACTGATGAGTGAACTTCTGTTAGTCCTGTGCATCCGGTAAGATCTAGACGCACAAGATCTTGACAATATTCAAAATTTGGCGTTTTTGTGAGTTCTTTCGAGTTGCTCAAATCCACCCTTTTCAACTTTGGGATTTCCTGTGAAGAAGAGAGTTAGCTTCCAGCGTACCAGCTTGTTATATCAAAACTTCTTTGAGGTTTAAATACTATTTTAATCCCTACAATTGCATCAAATTTGGTTTTGGTCCTATAGTATTTTTGTTTGGATATAAGTCCCTATATATAGTTTCTTATCATTTGAATTCTGATCCTCTAAGGATCAAAACCAAAACAAATTAAACTATACAAATCAGGGAATATTCAATTTTTAACCTTTTTTATTTCAAAAGAAAAAAAGAAAGGAATTATGTCGCTATGGATTAAGAATTCTTTTATCTGTTGTGACATTTCTTTTGAGGAAGACATTCGTTTGTCTCAAAAGAAGAAGAAAATAGAATGGGATAAAAATATAGGTTAGATTTACCTTTCTGTCTTCCCACAGTCGTTTGATTTTGCTGTCAGGTAAATCTAATTCAACAAGTTTGCTACACTCTTCAGGTAATGGTAAAGAAGGGAAAGGATAACCCTTCCAGAAAAGATGTAGCAACTTGTCGGAAAGAGTATTGATGTTTTCTGAACAATTGTTATGATGTAATATGAGCATTTCAAGATCCTTCATTTTTGACAATCCTTCAATTCTCAAGCAACTGTGATTGAAGACACTCTCTTCCTGATCCAAAACAATGGCTTTAACATTGTTTGTTTCCTGAAAAATATCAATAAACCTATTAAAAAAAAGAAAAAAAATTATGAAAATATTTGAAATAACTAGGCGTATTTTGTAAAAAACTATAAAATTATCCGTGTGTATATATATATATATATATAATATATTCACGGCTTTATAATGGAAATAAAAAAATCACAGAATCTAATTTTGCAAGATTACTTTTTACCCTCAAGACTTTATAGAAGTCGTCACGATGCCACAATCTATTCCACTTTTCTGGATCTTCTGGATTTTCTCCCCGAACAAAATCCTTCCCCAATTCTTGCAACATTTTATGCATATGAATTTCTTGGTTCCTAATGCTTATGAGTGATTTCTCCATGATCTGATGAATTGTATAGCGAGGACCTGGTATTTCACAAGTATCTAGAATATGCTCCACATACTTCTTTTCTTTTCCTCTAAAGAAACAAGCTATGTGCAGAAATGTTTCTCTCTCATTTAAATTTAGTTCATCAATACTTGTCCGAAGATCGTCCATAATTGTTTTGACTGGATACTTCCTCATGTTCATGAAAGCTTCTTCCCAAATCTTTTGCCCTTCTAAGGTATTGAATGTACAACCCAATTCGGTAAGTGCTAATGGAAGACTTTGAGCATACTCTAGTATATGTCTAACCATTTCTTTAATCCCTGAAGGAAGACTCTTAGCATGTTCTAGTACATCTTCTCCGGTTGTAGAAACATACCTTGTGAAGGTTTTTCTTAGAAAAAGTTCCCGAGCCTCATCATCATTCAGCAGCGGAACCTCATAAATTTGATCCGCACCACTCACATTAAGAATATGCGCGTTCCTACTAGTAATGATTACTCTGCTTCCTCTCCCAAGCAATTTGGGATTTATATCCAATTTATTCCAGTGCCTTAGTTCTTCAACATTGTCAAGAACTATAAGGACCTTTGTAGCGAGATATTTATTACATAGCCTATGCTGTATGATGGCAGATATATCGGTAGGACTGTCGATGATCTCCAGATTTTTTTCCTTCAGAGCACGCTGAAGAATTTTCTTTTGCACCTCAGTAGCACCACCAGGCCCTCTACAAGTTTTACTTACGTCCTCAATGAAGCAGCGAGCTTTAAATTGGTAGGAGATTCTGTCATACAGGGCCCTGGCATGAGTTGTCTTTCCTATTCCGCCCATGCCCCGAATTCCAAGAATCCGAAAATCATCATCCTCTGAGTCTAATTTGAGAAGACTTACTAATCTTTCTATCCGGGGCTGCATTCCAACTAGATCACTGAAATTTGCTGAGAATTGATGAGCCAATTTATCTATTACATCTTGAACGATTTTTTCTATCTCTGTAGTCTGTCGCCTGAAAGAGAAAAACACACACACACACACAACTAAATCAATATGTTTTGTAACCAAGTAAGAGAAGAGTGATTTATATACATATACTTACTTGTTTCTTATATCGTGACCGTCTAAATTGGCAAGATATGTCATAGCTTTCTTCCACCGGTTCAGCTCGAGGAGTCTAGTCAAAGAAAATCGATATCGCTTTGCATGTGAAGCAAAGGGGACCTTATACGGGCCCCGCTGTCCTCGAACATGAGAGGTGTCCACATCATAGAAAACCGGGATAACAAATTGCTTCGAATATCGGTGGCGATCAGCTATAGCAGCCATTTCGCGCAAACACCACGTCGAGTCGGCGAAGTGGCTAGAGAAGACAACTATAGCAGCCCGTGAATCTTCAATCGCTCTCAGGAGCTCTTCCGGGACGGATTCTCCTGTCTCGAGCCTCTCGTCATCCCTGAATGTGAAAATGCCCCTTTCGGTGAGATTATTGTAAAGATGATCGATGAAGCCGTAGCGGGTGTCGGGGCCCCTGAAACTCAGGAACACATCGTATCTGTAGCTTTGACTTTGAGAAGACCTGAGACTGCGGCGTCCCAGAAGGGCCCGGAGTAATTCCCAGAAGAACAACACGCGCGGTATGAATATTGTGCCGAAAAAGACACCTGATACGAAAACATATAGCGCCCANTTGTGCCGAAAAAGACACCTGATACGAAGACGCATAGCGCCCATAACCAATTGATGGCTGAAGCTGATGATGTCCTAGTCTCACCTGACTCCATTTAATTTTCTGTCTCTATGCTGAAGATTTTTCCAGTATCCTCACTTCTCTCACTCACAGCAGCTCCAAGAATGGGTTTCACAGTTGGGAGAGAGAGAACTGAAGCTCAATTAGGAATTTGGTAAAAACTCTTGATTGAGGATTGATGAGTGATGATTGCCAGCTGTTCCACTAATGACAGTGTTGTTTTTGGGTCAAAGTATTACAGCGAAATTGCTGACTTTCGATAATAAGACGAGAGAAAAAGTGAAAAATATTATGAAAATTTTAAAATTATTAAAGTAGATATATTTTTTTTAATAATAGAATTTTTTTTTTTAATACATGTTACTAAAAGTTAAATTTTTTTATTAAATATTTAAGAAAATCAATTATTTAGCTACTGTGTCGCAATTTTGTGAGTGTATTTTTTCTAAAGGAATCGAATCGAGTTGTATCCCATATATTTTTCTATGACACGGTTAATGGCTGGCTGAATATTATCAATGTAGATAAATTTCAGCTAAATTCACTATCAAATTGAGAGAACTAAAAGAAAAAAAGTGTGTAATAAAGTGAGGCCTTAATTACTATTTAATACTTTCATCTAATTAAATATTAATATATAAAGAAAACTTAAACTGTTATTAAATAACAATTAAACTTTTAAAATTATATTAATATTGAAAAAATTATTATTTATTTGTAATTAAGAATTAGATTTAGTTTTTCATAATATTTAAATCCGTGTTCTTTGATGGCAGAAGTACTCCTCTAGATCTTAAGGAATCTTTTCTTGTTGGACTTACTCCTTATTTAAATTTTGAACTGCAAGTGGAGATTTTAAAATAGCAACTACTAAAAAGAGGAGGAGAATTCTTTGATGCATTAAGCTAAAAGAGGTGCATCACGCACCTTGTCATTAAAACAGGGTGTATCTTGGACCATGTTTTATTCTAGTGTTGGTTTATGTTGAAAATACAATAATGGTTGTCATTTATTAATGAAAATCAGAGACACAGAGGTAAAAACAAGTGGTCATTTTCAAGCTTGCTCCTGAAAAGTTGCCATAAACATCAAACTTCTTCACTTTGAGGAACTAATTTCAGAAATTATAGGTTTAATTTTAATTCAACAAAGACATTTTTTTAAATAAAATAAAATAAATTGTGTATAAAAAAATAAAATCAATTTAAGAAAAGAGGAAAGAAAAATGAAAAAGGCAGACTTGTCGATCTAGAAAGAAAGGGAAAAAAGACGATGGGGGAATGACGATGACTTGACGACGACAAATCCATCAACAGATTCCATGATGGAAGACGATGCTCAGACCAAATACTTGGAGGTGGAGGCAATTTGGGGAATGTGGGTAAAATATATGTGGTCCAGCATGGTCCATCAAGTGCATCACACACCAAACTTTGTTGCTTCTTGACTGTGGGTAAATATATGTGGTCCAGCCTAGTCCATCAAGAGCATTACACACCAAAGTTTGTTGTTGCATCAAAGTCTTCGCCCTAAAGATGTTCGTAAAAATGTAACAAAAAAATGCAGAAAAAAGTTATAGAGATGACATAGAAAAATCTTGTATATGTTATGTACAAAAATATTTTAACTAGTGCTACCTGCGGTAAGAAAAAGCCAAGCAACTAGGGTTACCCCACCACACTTGCCTAGGTGAAAACAATCGGATAAATGAAAAAATTTTATATATTCAACAAAGAAATCAACGTGTTTAAAGCTAAATGCTCAAATAGCATCTTAGACTTGAGTCAAAGGATTATATATTTAATTCTTTTAAAAAAATTAAAAAAAAAATAAGCACACAACTTATAAAATAAAGTATACCATTTGATAGAGACATTCAATCTTCACTATGGTACTTGCTGAAGATGTCGCTATCAACAAGGGATGTCATAGAAATTTTGTAAGATGAGATATCAATACTCTTTTACCTTGTTGAATAAAAAGAACGGGTTTTCTTTGCTTGAATAAAATAATTAATATTCGAATGAGTGCGACGTTGTAGCTAACAGGTTTTTGGAATATTCATTCTGGGATAGAGTAGAATGAAACTAAATAGAAATATATATACATTTCCGTTGAATGTAAAAATAGTAATAATACATATAACGAGGGTCCATTTTTTGCATCAACCAATTAAGTATGAAATACTCCTACCAAAATCCTGCTTAAAGAAGCCATTTATTTCACCCCAAACAGACCCAACTGTTGGGTTGGGCTCCCTTCCTATGTGGAGAAAGGCCCAATATTTACAAACCCACTAATCTCACTTAATAGTGGAGAGGGGTCAGTTTTAGGGTGAAGAGAGGAGGCAGAGAAAAGAGAGAAAATAAGGAGAAGAGAAGAAAAAGGTTTTTCCCGTTTTTTGTCTGCACAGCAAATTTCGATCGGCCGCCACCGCTTCGTTCACCGTTGGATCGGACTGAAATTTTTACAGCAGGTTCGTAACTTGTGATACTTAAATCTGGACGGTAGGATCGTTGAGAAGTTGTCTGAGCAGTGAGAAATTGGCCACGCACAGTAACAGCGAGGTTGGG